>ML807253.1:82289-92585 GCA_009831015.1 Picea engelmannii
AACTTAGGTGTAGATGGCAAGATGACCCTACTTACATAACTCAATGCCTAATCAAAATGGGACATGCATTTATAACTACATCAACATTCAACCTCAAGTCCCTAAACATGGTTGGGGGAGGAAACCTTGGCCTTAGACTCTAAATTAGGCTCCTACACACCATGAGACAAGAGCAGCTCCTCAACCATACGAGACCTATTGAGTCTATCCTTGGCCTACAAATGGGGATATGGGTGTGATTTTGATGGTCTAAGCAATAGGTATGGATCTTTGATGGTCTAAGAAATAGTTAGGTAGAATGAACTAATCAATGTAATAGAACATAATATGAGGAAGTAAAGGATTGTTGGAAGAGTGGTACCTTCATAATTCATTTTATGAATGAATGAATTCAATTAATGGATTTGAGTTGAGGGTTAATTTTCATTTTGTGGGTATCCCCTTGGGAACTCTTTTGTGTCTACACAATAATCATAGATAATGTACTTCTTTCACACCCACCAAGGCATCTACTCTTGGTTGGGGTACAAATCTTTCTCTATGGAAGAGTTAGTGTTAATCCCTAGATAAATCCCCATTTTAAGCATAAAGATCCATGTTAAGACCTAGATATTGATTTATTACATTTATATTATTATATTAGTGTTTCCAAGTAGACCCTTTAATTGTAATTGTACCATTTGTCACTTATAGATACCAAGGAGACATAGTTTTAAAATGATCTCATCGTGTATATTTTTTCTATCGTAAAATGAGGTTTCCCTCTAGAAGAGGCTTATATTTCATTCTTCTATCAAATTCTCAAAGATTGGATTTAAGTATCTTCATGTTTTCAGGATATTTGGGTGTTTTTTTCCTAACATCTGATATCATAGCATATGGTCCTAGGGTTTTACTCCTTTAAACAAGTCATATCATAATTTTATCTATAACCTTTTTTTGTGAAGTTTCAAACTGTGAAATTTATAATATATTGAGGAGACATACTGAAGTACTTGTGGTAAAAAAAAAAATAGATTTGTTTTTCTATACTTATTGAGATATAGCCTATGGAAGTTAGGGTTTATGACAAGTCTTGAAATTATTCCTAAACGAGTCATATTGAAATTTTAAATATAACTCTTTTATGGTGAAGTTTTAGATTATTAATTTTTAAATACATTAAGGATACATAGTGACATACTTGTGGTAAAAATTTAGGTTCAGGTTTTCTATATTTTCTTATATATATCCCATGGAAGTTAGATTTTTTGACTAGTCCTAAAATTAGTCCCAGATGAGTCATCTTGGAACTTTCGCTATAGCATTTTTCAATAATGTTTCAGGATATGAAATTTTCAATATTACGATGATACACAAAAAATTACCTATGGTATAAATTTCAAGTTCTAATTCACTATAATTTGTGAAATATAGGGTATCGAAATTATTATTTTTTACTAGTCCTGAAACTAGTCTCAAACAAATGTTCTTGGTACAATTGTCATATCTAACAATAGAAAAAACCAAATTGACTTCCACTAGTTCCTTTGGAAAGAATATATACCACAGTATTTCAGTTAAAATTTCAAAATTAGATCAGAAAAATAGAAATGTGGCTGGCCATACAAGTTCACTCTCTTGAAAGGGATAAAAACAAGAAGTTTTGGGAAAGTTGTTGATCCAGATTTTATTAGCAGAACGAAATGAATACAGATTATTAACAGATGCTTAACATAGAATAACATAGATACAATAAAATTGGTTTTCTATTCGATAAGGAAATAAGTTGAAACTATAAAATGCAGCAGAAAACAAGCTTGTTGGAATGGTGGTGGCTTATCTCTTAGAAGAGATGTGACGACTACGCTCATTCGCAAGAAGATGATTACAATGAGGCTTTGAAGGCATTTTTAAAATAAACAGGAATGTCAAAAGCCATATACATCCAAAAACCTAACCCTAGGAGATGAAGCGCCAAAAGTCATGTGGGCCCTGTTTGGGTAAGTTAGTACATCAACTTCCTGGGGTCGTAACTTTTTCATACGATCTATGTTTTAGGCACACGATATCTCGTTGAAAAGGTATAATCGAGAAGAACTATTTTTGATTGGCCCAATTTAGTGCCTCCAGTAGTCACTTGGGCCCCAAATCCCCAAAAAATATCATTTAGGACCTCAAAACGGCCCCGGAAGTTTGGAACCCGAAAAACTGTCGAACAATTGCCAAGGTGGAAAATTGTTTTTCAAGCCAGTGGAATAGGTGGGTGGCCACCAATATCCACCTAGATCAATCCTCCATCCTTAGGAAGAAATGGTCTCCATTTCGTTGATTTCCCCCATCAGATGAGGAAATTTCTGTTGAATTTGGCCCCAAGTGAGCCACTTGCCTTGGTGCAAGAGTTGCCCTGCTTTGACAACTCGATAAAGTTGGATCATTTATTGTCGAGTGCCCTTGATCTATGTGTCCACAATATTATCATTGGATTCATGTTGCATGCAGTGAGGGTTGAGATATGTTGGTGTCAACTTCTCTGCTATCTCTGAGGTGTCATATAATGGTGGGAAATATGGTCGAAGGAGAGCCACGTTGAAGACTGGGTGCAGGCCAAGGAAAGGGGGAATGTTGAGCTCACAATAATTCTCACCCATGACCTTGGTGATGGTGTACGGCCCATAACGGAGTGGGAGAATCTTTTGATGGGGCCCTGTAAGGCATTCTTTCTGCAAGTGCAACCAAACTTTGTTGCCCACCTGAAACTTATGTGGCACCCGATGTTGATCATTGTGTTGCTTGTACTTGGCATTAGAATTATGTAGAATACCCGGAACCAGTTGGCAGATGTGTTGGATCCGCTCAATGAACCGATTTCTTTTGTCATCTTCTGGTTGAGTGTGGGACGATTCGATCGAGGTGGTCGCCAGGGATAGCGCAACATCCATGGGGGCCAATAGTTGGAATTCCAACCCCACCTGAAAGGGGTTGTGGCCAGTTGAGCTATACAGGGCTCGGTTGTAGCTATGTTGGACATAGGGAAGACTCTCCCCCCATGTGCGGGGGTGTTTTGAATTGTTCATGCATAGGATATGTACAACCATCTAATTGACGACCTCAGTTTGGCCATCTGTCTGTGGGTGGAAGGTAGTGTATTTGGTGAGCTTGTTATCTAGCAATGACCAGAGGCTCGACCAGAATGTGTTGAGGAATCAACTGTCATGGTCTAAGATAATGGTTTGTGGGATCCAAAAATGTACCCATACTCGTTCAAAGAAGATCTTGGCAGTGGATTCTATCATGATGTTCTTCTTACAGGCGTCTAGAATCGTCATCTTGGAAAAGCGATCAAAAACACAATCATTTCCCCTCTTGGTGGATGGGAGACCGTACATGTAGTCCATTGAGATGGATTCCCACAGTCTGTTAGGAGTAGGAAGAGGGGTGTACATGCCATGTTTCTTAGTGGTCGGTTTGGAAATAGCATAGGCAGTGCATGACCTGATATACTTGTCGACATCCTATCGAAGTTTTGGCTAGTACAAATGTTTATGCCATTGTCTTAACAAAGTGTCATGCCACCTGAATGTAGTGAGCTTCTTGAATCAGCTTCGTGTGCTCACTTGATTGAACACAGAGATGGCCCAGACAACACAACAGCCCATAATAAAGACAGAAATTAGTGACCACTGATTTAGCACCCAACATTTGGTAGGTGGTGGAGAAATCAGTGTTTGTCTTGTATATGTGGGCCATCTGGAGGTCTCATGGCCACAAGATTCTAACACTGTGGTGAGTTACACAACTGGAGGTCGGCTGAGGCAATCAGAAAATCGGTTGGTACTTCATGTTTTATACTTTATGTTGAGGTGGAATTGTTGTAAGTATGTTGACCACTTCTGATGGTGGTCATTCTGCAATTTTCCTTGGGTCTTTGTGAACTGTAGTGGCTTGTGATCAGTGTGGATGATTGTCTCCTTCCCAAGAATGTAATGTCTCCACTAGAAATAGGCTTTCACAATGGAGTACATTTCTTTGTCGTAATTAGGGTACTTACGGACAACATCTGATAGTGTATCACTATGATATGCCACGGGATGGTTGTGTTGAGTGAGAATGATGCCAACAGCATAGTCTGAAGCATCTATCTCGATCTCAAATGGATGTTGCAAGTCTGGTAATGAAAGTACTAGGGATGAGCACAAACACTTATTCAATTAATCGAAGGCTTGTTGTTGGGACAATCCCCACACAATTTTTTCCTTACCGCAACATATGGTTACTTGGCTGAGGGCCCATGCGATATGACAGAATCCCAACACAAACCTGCGATAGAAATTGGCGAGACCAAAGAAGATTTGAAGTTCATTAAGTGTGGTTGGGGCTGGCCAGTCACGGATGACCTAGATATTGGCTGGATCCACATGCACACCATGTTGATCAATGATGTAGCCTAAGTAATGGACCTTGTCCATGCCAAAGGAGAATTTTTCCAAGTTTGCATATAGTTTGTGTTGTCGCAGGGTGTGCAGAAACTGTTGAATATGCTGCAAGTGTTCCTCCCAAGTATTATTGTAGATGAGGATGTCATCCAGATACACCACTACAAAAGTATTGGTGAAATTTCATAGGATCTCGTCTATCATCCTCATAAAAATTGTTGGAGCATTTGTCAAACCAAAGGGCATGACCAACCATTTAAAAATACCTTATTTTGACTTGAAGGTAGTCTTCCATACATCTGTCGATTCTATTGGGACTTGTTGATAGCTAGACTTCAGATCAATCTTACTGAAGTATTTCTCCCCCGTGAGTTGATCAAGGAGGTCGTTAATTCGAGGAATCAGGTACCGGTTTCAGACTGTGATTTTATTTAGGGCTCAGTAATCAATGCAGAGTCACCAGGTCCCGTCTTTATTTTGCACCAGCACGATTGGGCTCCCACAAGGCGATGAGTTGGGATAGATGTGCCCCTTGTGGAGAAGTTCTTGGATCCTCCTCTTGATCTCCTTGTTTTCTAACAGAGAATGGCGGTAGACTGGACCATTAGGTAGTGACAAGCCTAGGGTCAAATCAATGGGATGCTTGACCTGGCAGTGTAGAGGTACCCCGGTAGGAGAGGAGAAGATATCTGAGTATTCTTCCATGACCTTATCCACTTGATTTTGTTGTGTGGAGAGATCGATTGCGGAGGCCCTAGATGTGACTGCTATCTTTCACTCACTTTGAGAGTGAATCATGAAGAAGACAAATTTCCCAAGCTTAGAGATGACCTTCCTGCATTGCTTGGCAGAGATCAAGGAAATAACACTAGGAGGGATTGCCTCAGGTATCCTGTACAATTTCTTGTTCAAAGTAATAATAACACTACGAGGCCTAGACTCATACACAACATGATGTTTCCATAAATAAGTTTGGCCCAAAATAACATTACAAACTTTGAGAGGAGAAACATCACACAATACCTCGTCTTTGAAGGGCTTGATGTCGTACGACAATTGGCACTGTTGGATGACGCGAAGATCACTTCCTTTGTAGAACCATCCAATGGTGTAGGGTTGTGGGTGCAGCGTTGTCGGCAAGGCCAACCGCTTGGCGAGCTCTACTAAGATGAGATTCTTCTCACTACTGCTATCAACCAGGGATGATTTTAAGGATGGAAATTTATTTTCAAATGTAGAAACCTTGGCGAATCTTACTAATCCTTCATATGCCAACTATAAATGTTTGGTGATATTTTTGTAAAAATATTTAAATTTCTAAGGATTTTATATAGTTTTTATAAAATTTTGGCGATTTTTAAGGTAAGATAATTTTATCCTACAAAATTTGGGAGAATCATTTTTAAAATAGCGAATCTTGTTTTTGGAAAAACCATGTAAAGTTAACCCATGAGAGAAATTTAGCCCCTAAAATCATCCATTCTATCAACGATGAAGTGCAGCGGGGTTCCTTTTACCCACATCTGTGAATGGAAGAGGCGCTCTCCTTCTTCTGGCTCGTCTGGTTCACCATGCTGGAGCTTGGTGGTAGCAACAGTGGCACTCGGTTCCGCGTCAATGATCCGTCTTCCCCTTTTTGGTTCTGAATCAAAGTCAGAACCCACATCTGATTCAGAGGCTTTAACTTTGGCCACCAGCGACTGCTTTGAGCAGTATTCAGCAGTGTTATGCCAAGGGATCTTAAGGAAGTCGCGCCACTTCCCAGTATCTTTCTTTGTCTTTCTGGTATCCTTATTTGGTTGCATCTTGTATTGGTTTTCCTGATATTGTCCATATTTTATCTATCCTTTGTTCTGTGGGTTGGGGCCGCCATTTCCTGGCTTTTGTTGTGAGGGGTTCCCTAGCTCAAATTTTCGCGTCTTTTGTTTGAGCTTCTGCACAATTTTGACGGCATATCGGTAGGTCACACCCAGCGATGAGATGTCCAGAAATTCCATTTCAGTATGGACGTATCTATGTATAGCACCATGATACTTGAGCACCAGATTTCGCTCTGAATCTTTGATACCCATCTTGGTGCACAAGGTATGGAAGATATTTGTGAACTCTGGCACTGCTTGGTCTCTTTCTTGTTGTAGTGTGGTCCATTTGGTATACAAGTCGTCATAACTTCCAACATGGTAGTATTGTTCCTTAATAGCATCCCTAAAGGATTCCCAGGTGGTACCGACTGTAGATAATGAGTTTTCCTCTATTTCCTTTTGCTCACAGAAAGTTTCCCACCAATATTTGACATGGGGAACGGCTTTGAGGAGCGTAAAAGTAATATTTTCTCTATTCGAAAAGTTATGGATAGAAAAATACCCTTATAGTAGATTCAACCACTTGTCTACAGCATTTACGTCTATATGAACTTAAAATATAGGAATATCAAAGTTGATTTGTACCTTGAAGGGGGTGGCGCCTCCGCTTGAGGAATATGTGTCGCATGTTGGTAGCCACCAAAGGATTTGTGCAAAACTATCCATCATCTCGTTCCTTTGTTGTGTGAGGGATTCCTCAATAAACATTTTGAAAGGATCTCTTGTCCCATCATATTTCTTTTCTCCTTCCATGAGAGTTTTCTTGGGCATGCGAGATCTTTTTTCCTCGAGAGAAACAAGCTTGAGACCCAATTCTTTGTACCCTGACCTCGTTGGGGACATGCATTAAGATGACAAGGAGCATACTGCTCTGGTACCACTGATCCAAATTTTATGAGAAGAATGAAATGAATACAGATTATTAAAATATTCTTAACACAAAATAACATAGATACAATAAAACTAGTTTTCTATTCAATAACAAAATAAGATGAAACTGTAAAATGCAGCGGAAAACAAGCTTGTTGGAATGGTGGCGGCTTATCTCTGAGAAAACATGTGACGGTTGCGCTCATTCACAAGAAGATGATTACAATGAGGCTCTGAAGGCCTTTTTACAATAAACAGGAATGTCAAAAACCCTAGACATCCAAAAACCTAACCCTAGGAGATGAAGTGCTAAAAGTCATGTGGGCCCTGTTTGGGTAAGTTAGTACATCAACTTCCAGGGGTCATAACTTTTGCATACGATCTTTGTTTTAGGCGCAAAATAGCTCGTTGGAAAGGTATAATCGAGAAGAATGATTTTCGACTGGCCCAAATCAATGCCTTTCGCAATCACCTCGGCCCCAAATCCCCAAAAAACGTCGTTTAGGGCCTCAAAACGGCCCCGAAAGTTTGGAACCCGAAAAACTGTAGAAAAACTGCCAAGGTGGAAAACTGTTTTTGAGCTAGTGGAATAGGTGGGTAGCCAGCGATATCTACCTGGATCAATTACCATAAATATTTCTTGTAACCTCAAAAATCATTCAAACCTATGGAATTGTAAATAATACATATCAAGCTACCATAGATCAAAATTTCAAAATATGAGGTGTAGAAATTTCAAATTTATATCAAGTGTAAGATCAGACTGTAGAATAGTATCCAAATCAAGGTTTTAAAGGTATATAACTTACAAATGACATAAATTTTATTGGGAGAAAAAATTTAGGTGATTTTAAAAGTGTGGTAAATTTAAATAAAAAATAACTATAGATAAATATTATTTTTATCCCACGTGTCAAAGGGTGTTCCAAAAAATAGTACACCAATTAAACCTCTAGAGAACTCAAACATGACTCATGAATAAAGTGAAGAGATACATAACCATCTATTCGAATTGGAGAACCAATTTAATGAAATGGGTGATATTGTGTTGAAAAGGGTTTATCTATAATATTTACAAAATTCCATGGATAAAAATATGGATAAAAAGATGGAACAATTACAAAATTCCATGAATCAAAAGATGGACAAAAAGATGAAACATTCAAAAAAATTCATGTCAATAATGACATTACATTCCATAGATTAGATATTCTCTAAAGGAGATATCAAGATGCAAGGAAATTATCAAAATGTGGAGAACATAAAGATAGAGTCCTAGAATCATGATTATTCATCACTCCAAGATCAACATCATCGGGGGTTCAACTTGGCACCAAGGAACTACTTAATTCCAAAGATTGATATGAGTAAATTCGATGGTAAAGATCTTATAACATGGATATTCCAGAATGATCAATTCTTTGATCTACACCAAGTGCCAACCTTAAAAAAGGTAAATTTTACATATTTGTATTTATAACATCATCAATTTGTTTGGTACCAATGGATTTGTGAACGAAAAAAGGATCCTATTGTCTCTTGGTCCATTTTTATGGATGAATTGATGGCACATTATGGGGATATTAAGAGAAATATATTATTTATTCAACTGATAAATCTCCAAAAAACATTTCCAATTATAAATCACATTCAACAATTCCAAAAACTAATCCCTCGAGTAAAGAACATTCTATAGGATAATTTGTTAGGTCTCTTTATGGGCACCTTAAAGGAGAGCATTCAACATGACGTGCATCTCTTCGATCATAAATCCCTAGAACATCATTTCAGTGTGGCCAAGAAAGTTGAAAGTAAAAAATGGCTACTAAAATATTGGCCACTAACAACTATAGAGAACACCATGTTCCCTCTCCTAACCTCACTCAACCTACAAGGTTGAAACCTCATCAAATGGATGAAAGAAGAGAAAATGAATTGTGTTTCAATTATGAAATCAAGTACAATAAGGGACATAAATGTGGCGAGAAGAAATTATTCTACATAGACTATGAAGAGGAAGAAGATCAAGAATTGGAACCATCACAATATCTATAACTATAAAAGACTATTACAACCATATCTTTTTATGCACATACCACATTAGTACTTTTTAAACATTCAATATAGAATGATATATCAAAAACAAAAAGGCAATAGTGTTGATTGATTCTAGTAGTACCCATAATTTCATTAATTTCAAATTAGGGAAACTTCTCAATTGCTTTATATATCCAGCACCAAGTTATCAAGTAATTATTGCGGATGGAGGTACCATAAATTTTTCAAGGAAGTACCATAGTATTAATCTCACTATGGGAAAGTATTTATTGGATAGTCCTGTGATTTCAATCCAAATGGGTGGTGTTGATGTTGTATTAGAGGGGCAATGGTTACAATCACTGGGAACCATGGATCTTAATTTTCAAGAACTTTTCATGAGTTTTTGCTCATAAGGTAAGGAAATTGAACTCGAATGTATCTAAGGAAAAGTGTGTGAAGTGATAAGCTCTAATAACACATGACAAAATTACTCAAAAACGGACACCTTGGTGTAATTGCACAATTGTGCTCACTAGATGTTCAAACATCTAGACCCTCTTCTATGGTGGATCCCAAAAAATTTATTGACAATAATACTATGGTATTTGGAGAGATGCATAAGATTCTTCCACCTACTTGAGATAATGGTCATGTTATTGATTTTCAACTAGGAAGTGTGCCACCTAATATTAGGCCTTACAGGTACCCATGTGCACAAAAGAGTGAGATTGAGCATATGATTCAAGAAATGTTAAATGTTGACATAATTCAACCTAACCAAAGTGATTTATGTTCACTAGTGGTGATGTTTAGAAAAAGGGAAGGTTCATGGCGTATGTGTCCATATTATAGACAACTCAACAAAATGACCACTAAAGATAAATTTCATATTCCAGTCATTGATGAATTGGAAAGAGCAATTTTCTTTACTAAGTTGGATATCCATTTTGTATATAATCAAATTAGAATGAGGCAAGAAGACATCCCCAAAACATCATTTAGAACACATTAAGGTCATTGTGTGTTTTTGGCCATGTCATTTGACCTTACTAATGCACCTTCAACATTTCAAAGCTTAATGAATTCTACTTCCAAACCCTTCCTTAGAA
>ML807253.1:97674-118829 GCA_009831015.1 Picea engelmannii
CTTGTAGGCCTAAATGTGAATTTCATGGAATAATTCATCATGTTTTAGCCTTGAACCATTCATAGTTTAAAAATGGTTAGAATTATTTGCATTTCCCACATATATGCCAAATTACCTCTACACCATTCATAGTTTAAAAATGGTTAGAATAATTTGCATCTCTCACATATATGTCAAATTAACTCTAGATAATATTTGTGGTAGTTCCCATCCCATGCATGGCCATACAAAGTTTATTTTTATACTAAGCACAATCCAAAGATTATCTCTACAAGGAATATATGGTGCTTTGAGGCCTAATATATGTATAGAGAGAGAGACACATGACACCCATCTATGTTATGCTAATTGTTAAATTACACCCATATCCTATTCATAGGAGAAGGATTCTCTTATAGGGCCTATGTCATAGTATGGACCCCATACATGGCCATGAGACTTGGAAAAAATTATTAAGGATGAAATCCTTGGTTTATGGTAGGAAAATCATCAAAATCATGCCCTTATCCCATTCGTAGAGTAAATGTTCCCCATATTGGATTATTTCAATAGTTTGCATCCCCATTCATAGTTTATAAGTCCTTAAAGTGATTATGAGGACCTATGTTTATGGTTATTGACTCTAAACTATGGGATCATCCATGAAAAATAGTTAGTAAGAACATGCACATGTTTATATATACCAAGAATGTACACGCATTATGAAAGAATTGATTTTCATATGTTCTTCAGATCATGTGTGCACTTATACCCTATATAAATGCACATGTCTTTTGTTGAACTATAATGTGTGCACATTCCTTTGACCTAGCTTACGTGAGCCTCCTCAATGCAAGATTTTTAATATGCATTCACATTATATATTTTTGTAATGTGAATGAGTTTATTAGATATTGGATTGTATCTAAAAGGTCCACCAACTTCATGCACTCAACCCTATGTAGATGTCTAATAGTCAATCATGGTGCCCCCATGGCACTCTTATCCCAATTCAATGAGAATGCTAATTTAATTATGTTGAGTAATTCCACTTAGAAACTATATAACTTCTTGTGTGAAAAGCAATAGGAAACTTTTGAAGAAGTTTAGATTATGGAATATGCCCTTGCCATCCTTGGGTATTTGAGAAATAAATTATTGGAAAACTTGAAGATCATGATCCAAGTTTATATATATGAGAGTGAAAATTTATTCATATGTATCATGTGAGAAATCCAACACTTCAATCACTTGAACATTGTATCCCAATGATGAAGAGATATTAATAGGTACATGATGGGCTCTGTGGTTGAAGAAATCTCGTTTATAGACTTCCCAGAAATAGGTAACACCAGTTTCCAACAGCTGCAGACCAGTGGGATTGTTGGGTACAAGAACCGAATATTTCTGCTAGGTGTCGTGGTAGGAAGGCATGCACTTTTGCTATGGCTTCCCTTCACTGTAGTGGGATTGTGGGAGGAAAATCCAGGTGCTCGCCAATGAGAGCTTTTGACAACAACGCATCTTGAATGGAGATGAGTAAATACAGCATAGACTTTCGGTCATATGAGATCACGTCAGCTTACGACGGAGATCAGAGATTGAGCATTATTGCAAAGAATGGAACGATCAGAACGATAACGCTGGAATCGAATTTGGATACGAAAGTTAATTGTATTGTTTTTAAGATAAAATAATTTGAAAATAAGATTATTTAGTTCATTTTAGTCTTCATGGTTAACACATAATAAAATATGAATAGAACAAGACTAAAGAGTTAGAAGAAAAGTTAAATAACAATTTTCCCTAAATTATCTCGAAGCTAAATTGAATATCAATCTCATCAAAGAATAAATGAATAAGTTTATGGAATTAGACTATGAGTGATAGACAAGAGTACTCGGAAGCCTTCTTTCAAAGACATCGGTTTCAAAATGGCTTAATGGTTATTGGAGGTGATCTAAATTTCTCATTGGGGCCTCAGAGACATGGGGCCATGCAACCCAAGTGGATCCTTTATCTAATTTATTTATAAATAAGTTAGAATTTGTAGGTATGTTGGAAATTATTCTTGTTAAATTCTCTCCAACATGGAGGAACATGACAATGGGTGAGGCCGAAGTTTCTAAATGGATCGATCACTTACTAATTTCAAAAGCATTCCTTGAAGAAGTTCATCAAATTTGACAGTGGGTCTCTATCGAAGAGGATTTGGACCATAGACCAATTCTTTTAGAATTGGATCTTATGCAAGGGAAGCCTCCCAACCCCCTCAGACTGAACCCAGACTTGTTAAAAGATGAGGATTTCTTAAAAAAAATAAAGTATATTTGGAAACCTTTTGAAAGCTTCCTGGAATCTGCCCCTATCTGGTTTCAAAAAAATCTACAAAGGGAAAAACAAGTAGTCATCAAGTAGTTAGGGGAGAAGAGGAAGAAATATGAAAGGCTCCCTTTGGAGATTGAAGAACAATTTGAATTGTGTTATAATAGAGAGGGATTTGGATTTATAACTGAAGATCAAAAATCTTAAATAAAATTCCTAGAAGACAAGAAGAGGAAAATACTACTAGACAAAGAAAAATAATGGAGATTAAAAAGTCGGGCTATCTGGTTTTAGGTAGGAGACGAAAATACAAAAAAAAAATCATAGAATTGCAAACTATTGTAAAATTATAAATATTGTATGGGGAACTCAAAAGGACGATGGTTCTAGGGTAACATATTTTCCTTAAATGGTAGTTGGAGGGGTGAATCAATTTCATACGCTTTTCAAAAAGGAATCCAAAACCATTATTGCAGCAATAATCAAAATAGCAAACTACTTTCCCAACTTTGTTAGTCAAGAGGATAATCAAAATTTAATGGTTAGATTCAATAAAGAAGAATTATTACAAACATTAAAAAGCTTCAAGAAAGATAAAATCCTAGGACCTAATGTACTACTAGTAGAATTATTTCTAGGATGTCACAACTTCACTCAAGAGGACCTTCTGAGAGTGGTTGAGTTCTCTCGATCCACGGGCCAAACCTTGGCATCATTTAACTCAACCTTCATTTCATTAGTTCCAAATAATACCAATTCCTTGAGATTCAAGAGCTTCATAACAATTTCATTATGTAATAACATTTACAAAATAATTTCCAAAATCATAGCTTGAAGACTCAAAGGCATTCTCTTAAGACAGATTTCCCTAGAGTAGTTTGGATTCTTGGAAAGGCACCAAATTCATGAGGCAATGGGCATGGCGTAAGAAGGGATTCACTTTTTGGATTAGGATATTTTGGGGAAATGCGCAGGAGTTTTGGAAAACAATTAAGAAAGGAACCACAAATGGAGTGTGCACCGGAAGTTAAGGAAAGCAATGCATCGGACAATAAGGAAAAGAAGTGTGAGGAAGAAGAAAGTCAAAGGTAGAAAGAAGGACAATGCGACGAGGAAATGGTTGGATCGAGGATCAGTCACGCATAGGAGGTTGTAAAGTGGACAAACCTAATCCACTTAGGGTTAGGGTTTGGGTCTTTGTTGTAAGGTTTTTTACCCATTTTGGTAGTATAAATAGGCATTGTAATATCTGAGGAGATCCATCTTGAGTATGTTATATCCTTGATCATGTTTTGGAGAAGTATCATATTTTTGGTAGCAAGTTTTTGGAGTTAAATACTGAGTCAATTTTTTAGTCATGAGTTGTAACTGAGGGTCAGGTCACAAGTTGTGGAGCTTGGTGTGACATTGGTTAGCCTCACCTATACATGTGCATTTATGCACTTTTGATGTAATATGCGCAGTACAGAGACTTGAAGATGAATAATAAAGAAGCCATATCTTTGTGGACGTAACCCAGGGGGGTGAACCATGGTAAAACATGGTGTCTCTGTGTATGTTTCTTTTATGTTTTGATTTATGAATGGATGAATGAATGAATGAATATGTTAGAATTGGAATGCAGCACGCACTAGATCAGTTATGTTATTTTACTACAGAATGAATGTTAATGAATGAATATGATTATAGAATGGTATATCTAAGGAATATTGAAGTATAACTAGGTCTAACATCCCCATAAGCATCATCCCTTCCATGATTGCAGACATTTGGGTCATGTAATCACCCATAAGCCATCTCGGGTGAGACTGCGTTGTGCACTCTATGTGTAGTTTTTCCTTCTGGTCTCCAAAAGGGCCGATGGTTTCTAGGGTTTTGTTGGAGAACTAAGGTAGAACCTGAGTCAGCCCATACATCCAACAAATGGTTTTGTTTTCAGTTAGAACTCAGAAGATCGGATTGGAGTGGATTTGAATAAGATAATGCAGTGATAAAAGGGGATGTTTAGGCCATGGAATACAACTAAGCAAGAGATTGAAAAATGGTTGGAGATCAAATATCTCGATTTTGCGTAGAAAGACAATAGAAGCTCCAGGTATACACCGTGATAGTATTTGCAGAGGTATGTGTATATTGATTTGCATGAGGCATATTTATGTTATTTTTCAGAGTTTCTCTAGGATTGGATATTGAGGTTGAAGGATACTCATCCAACTATTCAGATAAGGCCAGTAGAGTGGACTACTGAGAATATTGCACGATTGGAAAGGGTCAATAATAAATTCACGCGCACGGTAGGTTTCTGGTTAGACAGTCTTGTTGTAGGATTTATTATTGAATTTGCAGTCGATACTGCGAATTCTTACATTGTAGTAGAGCAGGAGTTTCTGAAGGGACCAAGAGGAAGGTACATTCAATCACATTACATGTCGATCAAGTTTTTATTACATGATAAAGGAGTGATGGCAATGGAGTCAGACAACTAAATCACTCTATGTGCATGGGGGAACTAGGGGAAGCACTAAGGAAGATCTAAGATATGGAGAGGGCTCTGGAGAGAGGCTAGAAGAAGGAATAAATGGACCCCATCATGATGGATGAGGAACATACCAAGGAGATAATGCAAAGAGAAGGAGTGATGCACAGCAGAATACCCTACAAATATAAGATCAATAAGAAAAATAGGGCAGTAGCCAAGTGAGAGGGCTTGGACATTGATGAGGAGGAGGTAGAGGATCTTCGTGAGATGAGGCAGATTAAGGAAATCTTGTGTACCACATATGAGAGGAAAACAAGAGGTCAAGGGTCTAGCGTAGAAGAAGGCTCTCCATTCCAGATATGAATTAGTGTGGAACCCACAAGCCCATGTGCCACTAATACATATGAAGAAGAAGAATCATTTAGACAATAAGTGATTAGTGGTAGAAGGATTTTAGTAGGACGAGGGTCCAATGGAAATTCAAGTAGAAGTATAAGTTCAGCTAGTAGTAGTCAAGTATATACATCATGTGGAGGTGGTAGTATAGAAAACTTCACAATGGCAGAATTAGATCTAACTATTCGATTACCAGAGTTCTGTAGAGAAGGGTTGGAGGACCCAAAGAAGCATTTTTTTATTTGCGAGAAGATTTGGAAAGCTAAGAATATTATAGATAAAGATAAAAAAAAAAGTGGCACAGCTGGCGATCACATTCAGAGACCACGCACTGGACCGGTATATGGGCCTTGTAGTAAAAAGTCCACAAGGAGCGCCTACAACTATTGCAAATGTGAAGAAGGCATTGATCAATGAATTTCAGTGCCCTAGTTCAGAGGATCAGTTCATGAATCATATGATAGAGATCAAACAGAAGTCAGGTGAATCATTTTGGGAGATTGATCAGAAATTCAAGAGACTAAAAGGTAAGTTGAAGTATCCTATCACAGACATGCAGCATATACACTTATTTGTTAATTCTTTATTGCCACATTTGAAGTATCCATTGAGGCAACAGAAGTTCCAAACCCAAGTTGAGGCTTTGAAAATAGCCTTGCAATTAGAGGGAAAACAATATAAGCATATAGATCCAGTTGTGTAAGAGCTCAGAGCAGGTCTGAAGAACCTGAAATTTTAGTTGAATCACAATAAAGGAAAGGAAAAGAGGGAAGATGCCAGGTGCACAATATGTAGAAAAGAAGGGCATCATAAGAAAGAATGCCCCACTTTTGTGCAGTACTTTGGAGCAGGAATGCCAAATCCTTTGCCCACAGGAGGGCCATGGTGTGAAATATGCAGAACACATGGACATTATCCTTATCATTGTCCCATGATGCATCAAACAATTCCCAAGAATACATTTTGTAATTTATGCAAGTCGATAGGAGATGAAGACAAGGATTGTAGAACCTTGGAAATAATGAAGGATATGACTTCAGATACTTATAGGGTGCAGGTTGAACTAATGACAGGACAACTTGTGAAGCAGCAGTATAGTAAAACGCATCGGTTTATAGCACAACCACAGTATAATAATGTGCATTAGTTTGCAGCACCATCACAGTATAACAATGCACAACAGTTTGCATCACCACCACAATATAATAATGCACAACCATAGTAAAATGACACACCACAGTGTAATACACCGCGTGAAGATAATGAAGGTAACATAGGGGGCTTCAGAGGAGGAGGTCATGGAGGAAGAGGATTTGGAGGAGGTAGAGGACCAATAACTTGTCACAATTGTCAGAAAGTTGGACATTATGCAAGATATTTTCCACAGACACTTGTGACATGTATGTATTATCACGTAGTAGATCATGATACAGAAGAATGTCTGACACTGTTGAAAAATATATAGGAAAAGAGGAACTAGAAAAATCAGAATGTTCAATGGATTGTTGTGGAAAACAGAGAAGAGGATGGGAAGAATATAAATATAGTTACAAGAGGTGGAGCCAAGATAGGAGCAAATGCAGCAAAACAGAATCAAGACCAGCACCAGTGGGTTAGGAAGAATACAACACCTCAACATAATTTTGATGTGCACAAGGAGAAGGAGACATTCAAGGAGGCTAGAAAGAATATTTTGAAGGAGAATAGTGCATCTACTTCAGGTACAAATCCAAGAGATGATGTACCTATGTATGACATGCCTCATCTGTTTGATTAGACCGGTAGGGATAAGACTTCAGAACAAGTATGTAATCTGAGAAACTTTTTGGGGTCTTGTGTTAAGTTTTTGAATGATAAAAACTCTATACAAGTATTATAGATTCTATTAGAGAAGTGCAATTATGGGGAAGAGATGAAATTAGAACAGAAGACATTCAATCATGTTCGTAAGAAGAGAAGAACAAGTAGAGATTTCATATTGAATGTAAACATTGGATATTTTAATATGGGTGATATCATATTAGACTTGGGGTCTAAAGTAAATGTTCTTCCTAAGAATAGATGGGAAGCCATGGGGGAACCTACATTGGGATTTTCACCTATTCAATTGAAGTTATAAAATCAGCATAGAGTGGTACCAATTGGTAGATTGAAGGGAATACCAGTAGATCTAGATGGTGTGTGCACTATGGAATACTTTGAGGTGATTGACATAGTAGATAACACTTCACCATATCCACAATTGTTGGTTCTAGATTGGGCTTTTGACAATGAGGCTATTATCAACCTGAAAAATAGAAAAATGATCTTTGAATATGCAGAATATAGAGTTTTTGTGCCATTATATCCTTCATAAGGAGGAAGGTATGTTGAACCTGTGACAGATAATTTTATTACAGAAGACATAAACCAGTTGTATAGAACTATTGCGCGAGAAGAAGATTATATTAACCCAACAACAAATGGAATGCTTAGCTAGAGAAGCATTAGTTTGTGTGCTTCAGACTCTGAAATAGGACTAGAGAATTGGAAGGATCGATTGCATGAGTTATCCACCAGAAGATGTGCAAGGATGACGCGCGCACTAATATGGGTTGGTACAGAGGTAAGAGAATCTCCTACTTTTTATGGTCAGAATGATTTAGAGGAATTTTTAACAAAGTTTGAATTAGAATTTTTTAAAAGTCAGAGGTTACCAGTTTTGGATATTGCTTTGAAAGCTACACCTGCACATTGGTTGGGTACTCATAAGGAGAAGATTCATAATTTGTATCAATGCAAGAGGTTATTGTGCATCATATTTGGCGCAGAACAGGAGAATAGATATGTGGAGAAGTATGATGGAATGGGACAACCTAGAGAACATGTAGACAAATGTATAATTCAATGGATATTGGTACCACTAGAGGAGTGGCCACATCACTTTATTCATACATTGGAAGGAATCCCAGGGAATTGGTACACAAAATTGGAACAACGCAGAGAAAATGAAAATTGGGAGGAGATGTAGAAGAACTTTGTCATTACATTTACATTTGACCATGAGAGTCCAGAGATAGACACAACACTGAAGTTGGTAGGAGATGGGATATTGGAATAACCTGAAGTGGAAACTGTGACAGCTTATCAAAACCAAAATAGACAAACAGTCAAACAATTGCTACATTTCTATCACATCACAGAAGAAGACCCAGCAGAAGAAAACTCGTGCAACATCAATATTATAGAAGTTGAAGGAGAAAGAGAAGTAGAAGGTCCAAAGCTATATTCAAAATATTATGTTGCACCACTGAAGATCAAGAAGGTAAAAATTGGAACAGAAGAAAACCCAAAGATTGCAAGTATTGGGGATTATTGGGATAATCAGACAGTAGAAAGAATAGCAGAGTTATTGTGTGAGTATAGTGACCTATTTCTAGCAACATTTTCAAAGATGAAATGGGTAGCAGTAGAAATTGTAGAGATGAATATCCCTTTGAATCCAGATGCAATACCAATAAGATAGAGACATTACAGGTTGAATCCAGTGTATAAGCAGAAAGTGAAGGTAGAAATTGATAATATGTTAGAGGCTGGTGTCATAGAACCTGTGGAAGAATCTAAATGGATTAACCCTATGGTAGTCCAAGAAATGAATCAAGGGAGAATAAGGATCTATGTAGACTTGAGGAAGTTAAATGATGCTTTTCTGCATGATCCCTTGCCTACCCCATTTACAGATGAAGTTTTGGAGAATGTAGGAGGACAAGAAGCATATTCGTTCACTGATGGATTTTTAGGATATCACCAAATCATAATAGTACCAAAATATATACATAAGACTACATTTGCAACAGAATTGGGATCATATCAGTACACAATAATGCCTTTTTGGTTGAATAATTCCCATGCTAATTTTTCAAGGGTAGTAGTAGCTACATTTAAGGACTTTATTCATAAGTTTTTGGAATTTTATTTGGATGATTGGACAGTGTTTATCTTATTAAAGAATTGTGTTGAAGTATTAATATTGATTTAGATAGGTGTAGACAGTGTCAGATTTGATTGAATATTAAGAAATGCATTTTCAGTGCACCATTTGGTATTTTTTTAGGGCATGTGGTGTGTAAAAAGGGTATGTTGGTTGATCCTGCCAAAATTGTTGTCACAGTTAATTTACCACCACCTAAGTCAGTGTGTCGGTTAAAAAGTACACTTGTTCATACAAGCTACTACATGAAGTTCATAAGGGGATATGCATAGATTATTGTGCCAATGGAGAAATTGTTGAAGAAGGACATCAAGCATCATTGGAATAATGAGTGCCAACAGAGTTTGGACATCTTGAAGGAGAAATTGGTGACAGCGCCAATGTTAGTGTTTCCAGATTGGTCAAATGAGTTTCATGTTCCTGTATATGCATATACAATAGCACTTTGATCGGTATTAACATATCTAGGAGAAGGTGATATAGATCACCCAATAGCATTTGCAAGCAGGAAGGTTTCATATTCAGAACAGAATTACAACACAATAGAAAGAGAAGGGTTGGCTATCGTATATGCATTGCAAAAATTTAGACATTATTTGTTAGGCCAACACTTTAATATGTTTACAGATCACTTATCTCTTAGATACCTGGTCAATAATCCAGTGTTGGGGGGAAGAATATGCAGATGGTTACTATTATTTCGGGAGTTTTATTTTGAATATGTGGTCAATCCTGGAAGATTGAATTCAGGGCCAGATCATTTGTCCATGATAACTAATGGAGAGGAACCAAGAAACTTGGAGGACAATTTCCCAAATGCACAATTGTTTTAGTACATATTGTTGATGAATATTTTGTTGGCATTATTAATTTCTTTAGTACAGGATTTTCCCCAAAGGAATATAATATTGTGCAGAAGAATAATTTGGTGGTAAGAGTTGCAGACTACCAAATTATTGTAGGTCACTTGTATAGACTTGGTGCAAACAAAATTTTGAGGATATGTGTCATGGGGCATGAAAGGCCTATCATTTTATCAGAAGCACATGAAGGAATAGTTGGAGGACACTATGTAGGGAATGCTATTGCGTAGAATATATTGCAGGCAGGATTATGGTGGCCAGTAGTTCACAAGGATGAAAAGGAGTATTGTCAGAATTGTGATGTTTGTCAGAGGGTTGGAAAGCCATCCAGGAGGGATGAGATTCCATTAATACCTCAAGTAAGTTTGAAATCGTTTGAAAAGTGGGAAGTAGACTTTGTAGGGCCAATTAATCCACTAGCCAGAAGATCAGGAGTAAGGTATGTCATTACAACGATAGAATATTTAACTGGGTAGGTTGAAGCAACAGTAGTGAAGGATTACAGTGCAGAGACTGCAATGCACTTATTATTTGAGAAAGTAGTCACAAGGTTTGGATTCCCTAGAATTTTGATGAGTGATCAAGGGACTCATTTTATTAATAGTACTATCCAGGCAATGACTAAATAATTTGAGATACATCAACAGAAGAGCACTCCTTACCATCCTCGGGCTAATGGCATGGTGGAAGCATTTAACAAGATATTTGAGAATGCCTTAACTAATATTTGTAATGTAAATAGGGATGATTGGGATTTGAAGATACCATCAGTGTTATGGGCCTATAGAACTACATGTGAGAAAATTACAGGGAAGACACCTTTTAGATTGGTGTATGGATAGGAAGCAGTAGTACCTTTGGACTATTTGATATCTAGTATGCGCATTGCATCAATTACAAATATGACATAAAGAGGCACAACTCAATAAATATTGGCTCAACTCATGTAATTAGAAGAAGACGAAATTGTAGCTAGTTTCCATTAGGAAGTACAGAAAGAAAAGGAAAAAGCTTGGCATGACAGACACATTAAGAAGAAGAAATGTAAGGAATGATATCTGGTTCTTCTCTATGACAATAAATAATTGTAGCACCCAGGGAAGTTCATGATGCATTGGCTAGTTCCATATGAGATAAATTATGTCACACATGGAGTTGTTTTGCAGCTGTAGGATTTAACAAGAAAGGAGATGCAAGGATTGGTGAATGGTAGTCGACTGAAACTGTATAGGGATAGTCAACCTACTATTCCTCAGTGGATGTTGCGTAGAGAATTAGAGTTGTACATAATGTATATAGTAAGAGTTAAAATAAGAAAAAGGAAAGAAAAAATTAGAAAAAGAAGAAAAAGGGAGAAAAAACTCGAAAAAGAAGAAAAAGAAAAAAAAAGAAAAAAAATATGTGTAGTAGATAGATAAGTGGTAGACAGACAGTTGGAAGATGCATCACGCAGTAGGAAGTAAATTGGTGTGACATGATTCAAGACACTGCATGCAGGACAAATTTGACAGAATGAAAACACAACACAATGGGGATGGAAAGCATCCAGAAAAAGAAATGCGATGACCATAAAAGTGGAATACGACAAAGCATTTATGATAGAGTTTATAAAATGGGAAAGCACAAAAAGGTAAACACTTAGTGTGATTTTGAGCAAATGGGAGAAAAGGAGAAAACAAGGTGCAATTGTATGAGAATTTGTGAAGAGTCCAACCTAGATTTATGACAAGTTTACCTGAGCTAGAACAATGACGCCACTAAAGTTCGAAGCACCCATCCAATTCACAAGAAGAAAAAGAAGCACCACAATAGAGCCGAAACCGACGAAGGATGCGACAAGAGTGGTAGATGTGGATGAGATATCGTCGCTAGAAAGTGAGTAAGTTATTTTGATGTGTGCCAAGGATCAGAACCCACAGGAAGAAGAAATGGAGGTAAATCAGGTGGAAGAAGGACAAAACCCTAGTGTAGAAGAAAACCCTAATACAATGAAACTAGGAGCGACGCACACACAGGGAGAAAAAAATGAAGAAGATAGCGAGAAGATAGAATCAGATGAATCCAAGGTAGCACATAACCCTAGAGAAGAACAACCTCCAGAGGTCAAGGATATTAAAAACAAACAGGACAGTGACATAGATCAGGACACAGAGGAAGAAATACAGAATGAGATAGAAGGTCCATCAAAGAAGAAAACAAAGCTAGAAGTAACAGTGCCATGCACACAGAAGCAGGTTTCGTTTATATTGCCCCAAATTCCAGAATCAATAATGGTTGTAGAGGACATGTTGGGGTTTGTTCCCAAACTAAAGTATGCATATCACAACATCATAGAGGTGGCTAAGTTTCCTGAGCTTACACAGGAAATTTATATGGAGAACAAAGGGATAAGATCATTAGGAGTTCCAATATTAGAACCCAAATTGTGGATTACAAGGTTGTATAATATAGGCATAATGAATTTATTAGAAATCCCACACTTTGGTAGGGGGAAGGATGTCAATACCTGTGTGAGGCAACTACTGGTGAGACTACATGGATGATTTTTGTGAATGGACAGATCTATCCCAATTGATGTATACCTAATTGTAAATATTACAGGACTTCCAACAGATCGGGTGAAGACAAAACAATACTTAGATGAGAAAACAAAGGAAAAGACAGTTGCAAAAGAAGTAAAATCCCAATCTGGCACTGACAGAGGAAAAAGAGGCATTATTATCAAAAATATAAATGAGCGAGCCACAACATTCGCGAAAAATCTAATGGCTTTCAAGTTACCAAGAAAATGTCACAAGGAAGAGGCACCAACATGAGCGGTAGCAACAGCAACGCAGTGTGTGAAGGGGACAGTTGATCCAGATTTTATGAGGAGAACAAAATGAATACATATTATTAATAGGTTCTTAACAAAAAATAACATAGATATAGTAAAATTGGTTTTCTATTCAATAACGAAATAAGCTGAAACTATAAAATGCAGCGGAAACAAGCTTGTTGGAATGGTGGCGGCTTATCTCTGAGAAGAGATGTGACAGCTACGCTCATTCGCAAGAAGATGATTACAATGAGGCTCTAAAGGAATTTTTACAATAATCAAGAATGCTAAAAACCCTAGACATCCAAAAACCTAACCCTAGGAGATGAAGCACCAAAAGTCATATGGGCCCCATTTGGGTAAGTTAGTACATCAAATTCCCGAGGTCGTAACTTTTGCATACGATCTCCGTTTTAGGCGTATGAGCTACCATTGGAAATGTATCATTGAGGAGATTAATTTTATGGGAAAATTCAAAGGAACTTGCATATTGCAAACCTGGTTTCCCAAAAAACATCTTTTAGGGCCTCAAAACGGCTTCAGAAGTGAAAACTACTAAAAATAGTAAATTATCAAAATTGTCAGAAAATTGTTTTGATCTAGTTGGAAAAGGTGGGAGGCCAAAGATATCCACCTGGATCAATACCCCCTCCTTATGAATCAATGGTCTCCATTGCGTTGAGTTCCCCCATCAGATGAGGAAATTTCTGCTAAATTTGGCCCCGAGTGATCCATTTGCCTTGGTGCAGGAGTTGCCCTGCTTTGACGACTCGATAAAGCTGGATCCTTTGATGTCAAGTTCCCTTGATCTGTGTGTAAACAATATGATCATTGGATGCATGGTGTATGCAGTCGGGGTTGAGTTCTGTTGGTGTCAGTTGTTCTGCTACTTCTGAGGTGTCCAATAATGGTGGGAAATAAGGGCAAAGGAGATCCATGTTGAACACTGTGTGTAGGCCAAGGAAAGGAGGAATGTTGAGCTCAAAATAATTATCCCCCATGGCCTTGGTGATGGTGTATGTCCTATAACGGAGTGGGAGAAGATTTCTATGGGGTCCTATAAGGTGTTCTTTCTGTAAGTGCAACCAAACTTTGTCGCCCACCTGAAACTTATGTGGCACGCGATGTTGATCATGGCATTGTTTGTACTTGTCATTGGACTTATATAGGATATCCTGAACTTGTTGGCAGATGTGTTGGATCCGCTTAATGAACCAGGTGGCTTTGTCAGCTTCAGTTGGAGCAGGAGATGAGTTGGTCGAGGTGACCGCAAGGGGAAGTGCAACATCTATGGGACCCAATGGTTGGAATCCCATGGTGGTCGGTTGAGCTATGTAGGGCTCGGTTGTAGCTATTTTGGACACAGGGAAGGCTCTCATCCCATGTGTGAGGGTGATTTGAATTATATATGCGAAGGATATGCACAATCATTCGATTTATGACCTCAGTTTGGCCATCTGTATGGGGGTGGAAGGCCATGGATTTGGTGAGCTTGGCGTCCAGCAATGACCAGAGGCTTGACTAGAATGTGTTGATAAATCAACTATCCTGATCTGAGACAATGGTTTTTGGGATTCCAAAATGTACCCAGACTCGTTCAAAGAAGATCTTCGCAGTGGCCTCTGCTATGATGCTTTTCTTACAGGCAACCAGAATCGCCATCTTAGAAAAGTGATCAACCACCAAAAAAACATAGTCATTTCCCCGCTTGGTGGATGAGAGGCCCAACATGTTGTCCATTGAGATGGATTCCCATGGCCTGTCAGGAGTAGGAAGAGGGTTGTATAGGCCATGTTTCTTAGTGGTCAGTTTGGCAATAGCACAGGCAGTGCAGGACCTGATATACTTGATGACCTCATTTTGAAGTTTCGGCCAGTAGAAATGTTTATGTAGAATCACCACTTTCATTTCTATGTCTAAGTGTCATGCCACCCAACTGTAGTGGGCTTCCCAGATCAGCTTCACTCACTTGCTTGATGGAACATAGATATGGCCCAAATGACACAACAACCCATCATGAAGATGGAAATTATTGACAACTACGTTTGCACCCAACATTTGGTAGGTGGTGGTGAAGTCTGTGTCTATCTCATAGAGTTGGGGGCATCCTGAGGTCTCATGGCTGTAAGAATCTAGCACCATGGTGAGTGTCATGAATGGTGGTTTGCTGAGGCAATCAGTGAAGTGATTGGTGCTTCATGTTTTATACTTGATGTTGAGGTGGAATTGTTGCAAGTGTGTGGACCACTTTTGATGGCGGTCATTCTGCAATTTTCCTTGTGTCTACATGAATTGCAGTGGCTTATGATCAGTGTGGATGATTGTCTCCTTCCCAAGAATGTAATGTCTCCACTGGCGGAAGGCTTTCACAATGGAGTACATTTATTTTTTGTAATTAGGGTACTTACGGACAGCATCTGATAGTGTCTCACTATGATAGGCCATGGGCTAGTCGTGTTGAGTGAGAATGGCACCCACAGCATAGTCTGAAGCATATGTCTCGATCTCAAAGGGTTGTTGCAGGTCTGGTAGTGAAAGTACTAGGGCTGAAGCATCATCGAACACTTGTTGTTGGGACTGACCCCACGCAAATTTTTCCTTACCACCACCCATGGTTATTATGCTGAGGTCCCATGCAATATGGGAGAATCCCAACACGAACCTGCGGTAGAAATTGGCAAGGCCCAAGAAGCTTTGAAGCTCAGTGAGTGTGGTTGGGGCTGGCCAGTCACAGATGACTTGGATCTTGGCTAGATCCACATGTATGCCATGCTTATCAATGATGTAGCTCAAGTTATGGACCTTGTCCATGCCAAAGGAGCATTTTTCCAAGTTGGCGTATAGCTTGTGCTACCGCAGGGTGTGTTGAATATGTTGCAAGTGTTTGTCCCAAGTCTTGTTGTAAATGAGAATTTCATCCAGATACACCACTAAAAAAGTATTGGTTAATGGTCGCAAGATATCCTCCATTATCCTCATGAAAGTGGTTGGAGAATTTGTCAAACCAAAGGGCATGACCAACCATTCAAAAAGGCCTTCCTTTGACTTGAAGGTGGTCTTCCATACATCTGTCTGTTCTATCAGGACCTGGTGGTAGCCAAAATTCAGATCAATCTTACTGAAGTATTTGGACCCCGTGATTTGATCAAGGAGCTCATCGATTCAGGGAATCGAGTATTGATTTTTTACTGTGATTTTATTCAGAGCCCAGTAACCAATGCAAAGTTGTCAGGTTCCATCTTTCTTCTGTACCAACACGATTGGGATCCCACAAGGTGATGATCTGGGACAGATGTGCCCCTTGTGGATTAGTTCTTGGATCTATCACTTGATCTCCTCATTCTCTAACAGAGAGCGGCGATAGACTGGCCCATTGGGCAGTGGTGTGCCAGGGGTCAGATCGATGGGGTGCTTTACTTGGCAGTGCAAAGGTACCCCGGTAGGCGAGGAGAAGATATCTGAGTATTCTTCCACAAACTTAACTACTTTATTCTATTGTGTGGAGAGGTCGGTCGTAGAGACCCTAGATGTGGCTATGATCTTTCACTTATTCTGAGAGAGAATCACAAAGAAGACAAACTTCCCCGTCTGAGAGATGGCCTTCATGCATTGCTTAGCAGAGATCAAGGAAATATCACTAGGTGGGACTGCCTTGGGTATCCTGTACAATTTCCTGTTCAAAGTCATAATAACACTACGAGGCCTAGACTCATATACAACATGACGTTTCCATAAATAAGGTTAGCCCAAAAGAACATCACAAACTTCAAGAGGAGAAACATCACACAATACCTCATATTTGAAGGGCTTGATGTCATACGACAGTCGGCACTGTTGGCTGACATGGAGATCGCTTCCCTGGAGGAGCCATCCAATGGTGTAGGTTTGTAGGTGCGGTGTTGTCGGCAGGGCTAGCCACTTTATGACCTCTGCTGAGATGAGGTTCTTCTAGCTACCTCTATCAATGATGAAGTGCAATGGGGTGCCTTTTACCCACATTTGTGAATGGAAGAGGTGTTCTCCTTCTTATGGATCATCTGGTTCATTGGGATGGATCTTGGTGATAGAAATGGTGGCACTGGTTTCTACGTCAATGATTCATCTTCCCCTTTCTGGTTCTGGCTCAGAGTCAAAATCCACATCTGATTCAGATGCTTTCACTTTAGCCACCAGCGACTGCTTTGAGTGCCAGTCAACAGTGTTATGCCAAGGGCTCTTATGGAAGTCGCACCACTTCCTGGTATCTTTCTTTGTCTTTTCAGTGTCCTTATTTTCTTGCGGCTTGGACTGGTTATCCTTATACTTTCCATCTTTACTCTATCCTTTGTTCTGTGGGTTGGGACCGCGCTTTCCTGGCTTTTGTTGTGTGGGGTTCCTAGGCCCAAATTGCCGCATCTTTTGTTTGAGCTTTTGCTTGATTTTGACGACATATCGGTAGGCCGCACCCAAGGATGATATGTCCAAAAATTCCATTTCAGTCTAGATGTATCTATGCAAAGCACCAAGATACTTGAGCACCAGATGTCACTCTGAATATTTGATACCCAGCCTAGTGCGCAAGGTATGGAAGATATTTGTGAAATCTGGATTTTATGAGCAGAAAGAAATGACTATATATTATTGGCAGGTTCTTAACACAAAATAATAGAGATACAGTTAAACGGGTTTTCTATTCAATAACGAAATAAGCTGAAACTGTAAAATGCAGCAGAAACAAACTTGTTGGAATGGTGGCGACTTATCTCTAAGAAGAGATGTGAAGGTTGCGCTCATTCGCAAGAAGATGATTACAATGAGGCTCTAAAGGCATTTAAACAATAATCGGGAATTGCAAAAACCCTAGACATCCAAAAACCTAACCCTAGGAGATGAAGCGCCAAAAGTCATGTGGGCCCCGTTTGGGTAAGTTAGTACATCAACTTCTCGGGGTCGTAACTTTTGCATACGATATTCGTTTTAGGCGTATGATATCTCGTTGGAAAGGTATCATTGAGGAGATTCATTTTCGGTGAAATATCGAAGGAAATTCCATATTGCAAACCTATTTTCCAAAAAATAAAAAATAAAAAATAAAAAATAAAAAATAAAAAATAAAAAATAAAAAATAAAAATAAATAAATAAAACATTGTTTAGGGCCTCAAAATGGCTCCGGAAGTGAAAACTGCTAAAAATAGTAAATTGCCAAAATTGCCAGAAAACTATTTTGAGCCAGTTGGAAAAGGTGGGTGGCCACCGATATCCACTTGGATCAATAGATCTCAGTTGAGAACCATACTTTTTGAACCTATTTTTGGAGGATTGCAGAGAAGCACAGGATTCTAGGACGGAGTTCCATTATTCTTGACTGCTCATTTTGATAGCCTTAGTGGCAAGGGAAGAACTAAAATACTCAGCCTTCTATGACAGGAGAGGAAAGTGTCATGTAGCAATATATATAACCATGTGGCACAATTCATATCCTAAGAAAAGGAAATCTAATAATAGCATTTTTGGCATGTATCTTTAGAAGATGCAGGAGAAGACAACAGATACATGGAGGATCTCATCAGAAGTGGTGAAGGAAAATGAAGGGATAGAAAATTTCAAATCATATAGACACAACATGTGGATACAAGGAAGGAGAGACCCCAAGAAGAAATGGTTGAAAATGTAGTATTGTATCATAGAAGAAGAAGTACAATGGGTGATAGGGGAATGGTCAGATCATTGGAAGGTACTAGTGGTTGACAAGAAAGGAACGAAGGTAAAGGAACAAGAAGGAACTGGAAAATCAAGTAGTCTGGCAATGAATACCAGGAAATCATCAAAGCGCACTCAGCCAACAGAAGGTAGGGTGAAAGTAAATAAGCAGAGCAAGAAGGAAACAATACATAGGGCCTCAGTACTAGAAACTGAGTGCACATAATGAACAAACGGAGAAAGTAGAGACCTACCAGAGATGAAGAACCTTGTGCATACAGAGACAACACCAAATAGAAGATCAGTGATGAAGATAGGGGGACATCGCAAGAATAAGAGGATGCACAAGGAGACCCCTCAGCTTACAATAACTGAGGATGATCCAGAATTGGTGGCAGACAAAGCGTAGGATCGAGGATAAGAATAATTATACGTCGCGAAGTCACAAAGAGAATAATTAATGAAAAAGTTGATGGAGGTCAAAGAAGTGTTGGAAATCATACAAATCAATGTATCACATCAAAAAGGCACAGGGCACCAGGAGCAAACCCATGAAGAATAGGAGACAGTACGGACATTAACAATGGGAAGCAAGACTTTCCAAATCAACCAAGGTATGCTACAAATAGACAAGGACATAGCATAGAAACCCTTAAAGGTATGCTACAAATAGATAAGTACTTGGTGTTGTCCAATATTCCAACCAAGGTATTATACAAATTGTATATTAGTGTCGCAAATGAAGTTCAATCAAGGGCCAGGATAGATGCGATGAACTTAGAGACATCCAAGGAGTTAAAGGAGATACTAGAGATATCCCTCAACCAAGTGCACCTTGATAGGGACGAATAAAAACAACGCACGAAGAAATTAGAACAAAATCTTGAGGAAGTCTTTAAGACTATCCCGGAAAACACACAAGCAGAGGAGTTAAGCATAGAAGAGAATATCCAAAAGGTAACACGGGCTATGGAAAGTTATAGATAGGAAATCACAGACCTGGTAGAGAAGATGATCCCCAGTACTCCACCAGAGATTAAAGCACAAAGGGAACAACAGGTTGTAGAATATGTTATCTCCCAAAATAGCACCGTCATTTTGGTCGGGTTTTATGGTGGATAGCATGGCTATTGATAGTTTCCTCAATTCATTGTTGAGTCTTTTTAGCTGCAAAACTTAAGTTTTGGTTTTGTCTTAAGAAAATAATTTGACCCATAAAGTCTTCTTTTCAAAATTTTCATTTTACACTTTCATCAGCGAACGTGTGTCCAAAAGTTGAGCATGCGTTGTTGAAAGTGCATGCTTTCCGCAGCTAAGGAACAGTTTTTCAAAGGTCATGCGTTGTTGAAAGTGCATGCTTTCCACAGCTAAGGAACAGTTTTTCAAAGGTCATGCGATGTTGAAAGTGCATGCTTTCCACAGCTAAGGAGTGCTTTTTACAAAGAGGCACGTTGTTGAAAGTGCATACTTTCCACAGCTATTGAGCGGTTTTCACAAAGTCGCGTGCTGAGGAAAGTCAAGATTATCAACAGCTAACAAAGGATGTACTCCCAGGTTGGCAACATCAAATCAAATCTTTGGTTCCATATCAGACATTGTTCACAAAAGACCGTTTAGAGTTTTGAATTGCAAATGGAAAGAATGATACTTAAACTTGCAGGGGACTTTTCAATCCCTTTCCAAGCTCCAAATGAATATATGAAAACACCATTGGATAGCTTAGATTCTCTGGATGTCGATCGACTATTTAAACATGCAAAACAGACTCTCCATGACCACGAAAATTGATTTTGAAAAAATATGCACTTTCACCAGCGCAGAAGGCAGAATTATGGCTAGTTAGTTGTGGAAAGTAGCAACTTTCAACTGCGCAGGAGCAGATTTTTTAGGCAAGTGCGCTGTTGAAAGTTGTCAAGGCCAGAATAGCCAAATTTTCACCTAGATCAAGAATTTTTGGGTTTGAATGGTTTGAATCCTTCTTCAATAAGATGGTTATGAATTATCAAATCAAAATTTGAAGACCATTTTTGGAGATGAAAGTCAAAAGGGCATTTTTTGACTAGATTTAGTGATTTTCAAGGGAAAAATGATAGGGATTTTTGGCACACATCATCAAATTCGAATTCCACTTTCAAAGGAGTAGATCAAAGAGCCTTGGAAGGCTAGGCTACACTTCATCAACTTTCAACCAATGTTTGAAGACCAAAAGATAGAGGTTGACCTCATCTTGAGGATCTCTCCTTATCTTTTGTGAATTAGTTTTGACTTTCTATTTTTAGAATATTAGATCCATTGTTTTAGGATCTGAAACTGATTGTAAGAGGCTAAAAAGCCAAATACATTTGGAGTTCTAAAGGGTTCGATTCTGGATACAGTAATACTCCTTTTTTGTACTCAGACATTTACATTGTTAATACAGATCACAGGTTCCTTTCCATTTTGGTATCAGTTTTCCATATTTCTTCTTCACTGTTATATTGTTGTCAAACCTTGAATAGCTGGTATCCTATTGTTTGGTTCATGACATTATAATCAGTTCTTTTAGTTGTTTATTAGACCCTGCTTTGCACTGGTTTATGAACAATCTTTTCTTCATCCACTGAAAGCTATTTTACTGATTAACCAATCTTGGAGAGCACTGTCTA
>ML807253.1:126607-153632 GCA_009831015.1 Picea engelmannii
CCAAAAGATAGAGGTTGACCTCATCTTGAGGATCTCTCCTTATCTTTTGTGAATTAGTTTTGACTTTCTATTTTTAGAATATTAGATCCATTGTTTTAGGATCTGAAACTGATTGTAAGAGGCTATAAATCCAAAGACATTTGGATTTCTAAAGGGTTCGATTCTGGATACAATAATACTCCTTTTTTGTACTCAGACATTTACATTGTTAATACAGATCACAGGTTCCTTTCCATTTTGGTATCAGTTTTCATATTTCTTCTTCACTGTTATATTGTTGTCAAACCTTGAATAGTTGTTATCCTATTTTTTGGTTCATGACATTATAATCATTTCTTTTAGTTGTTTATTAGACCCTGCTTTGCACTGGTTTATGAACAATCTTTTCTTCATCCACTGAAAGTTATTTTACTGATTAACCAATCTTGGAGAGCACTGTCTATTTGTTTATCATTTTTATGTCTGAAAGTCTTAAGCTGAATTGAGTTATCCCATTGATCCACCTTTACAAAATACAAAAACATTCATTTCTTAAGTTACCAAGCACCTTTGGTCTGCAACCACAAAGGGTTTCTTGGAGTGATAACAGAATACACAAAAAACATTGAAGGGGATATTAAAAGAATGGAAGAATTGTACAACAGTACAACACAAATGTGGACAGAATTGCAATAAGATGAAAAGATTCAAGAATTAGACCAAAAGGAGGGAAACATAAACACAGCAGTCCAGGACTTGAAGCATAGAAATAAAAATATGGCTATATTAGACAGGATGAAGAGTGTGCAAGAGATGAAGAACCTGCAGGAAGAGATGAAGTCAATCCATATGGAAAATCAGTTAAGGTGGGCTCAGTTGGATCCATTGCATGAAGGGGCAAAAACAATGATTATAGAGTTGGAAGCAACAAATGGAGGGATAGAGCATCTACACTTGGGGAGTGTAGAAGTGTTGAAGGAGCACATTACAGCATAGTTGGTAGAAAATATTGCAGAAAGGAGTGTGCAAGAAAAAGAACAAGTACAAGAGATGACAGGTAGATTTTAGGCATTGAAGAAGTCAGTGCAGGACAAAAAAACTTCTTGAGTGGCTCAGGACGAGCCACAGGTTAGTGTTGGGGGCTTGCTGGAGCAGGCCATTTTGGGGAAATGCGTAGCAGTTTTGGAAAATAGTTAATAAAGGGACCACAAATGGAGTGTGTGTCGTAAGTCAAGTAAAATAAGTGCGTCGGACAATAAGGGAAAGCAGCGTGAGGAAGAAGAAATTCAGAGGCAAAAAGAAGGACAGTGCGACAAGGAAATGGTTGGATCAAGGACTTGTTGCACGTAGGAGATTTTAAAGTGGACAAACCTAATCCACTTAGGGTTAGGGTTTTGGGTCTTTGTTGTAAGGGTTTTTACCCATTTTGGTAGTATAAATAGGCACTGTAAGATATAAGGAGATCCATATTGAGTATGTTATATCCTTGATCATCTTTTGGAGAAGTATCATCTTTTTGGTAGCAAGTTTTTGGATAGAGAGTTTTGGAGTTAAATACTGATTTAGTTTTGGATTCATGAGTTGTAACAGAGGGTCAGGTCACAAGTTGTGGGGCTTGGTGCGACACTGGTCAACCTAACCTATACATGTGAATTTATGCACTTTTGATGTAATGTGCGCAACGTAGATACTTGAAGATGAATTATAAAGAAGCTAGGTATTTGTGGACGTAGCCGAGGGGGGTGAACCACGGTAAAACATGGTGTCTTTGTGTATGTTTATATAGCTTGAGTGGGCCTAATGGTTAAGAACATGTGTTTCCTCTTAAGAGGTCACAGGTTCAAATCCAGAAGGGGGTAGGGTATGTATACCTTCGTAGACTTTACTAGTCAAATCACTACGCAGAGGGGGGTCCCTTGTCCCACAAACAAGGGGGTCTCATACACCAATTTGGTGTGCTGGCTTGGCTGTGACCTTAAAAATAGATTATTATTATTATTATTATTATTATTATTATTATTATTATTTTATGTTTTGATTTATGAATGAATGAATATGTTAGAGTTGGAATGCAATGCGCACTAGATCAATTATGTTATATTATTACAGAATGAATGTTAATGAATGAATATTATTAGAGAATGGTATATATGAGGAATATTGAAGTGTAAGTAGGTCTAACATCCCCATAATCATCATCCCTTCCATGATTGCAGATATCTGAGTCATGCAATCACCCATAAGCCATATTGTGTGAGACTATGTTGTGCACTTTATGCGCATTGTTTCCTTCTGATCTCCAAAAGGGTCGATGGTTTCTAGAGTTTTGTTGGAGAACTAAGGTAGAACTGGGGTCATCCCATACATCCAACTTCACTCAATGAAAACTAGAAATCAAAAATATCTAACTATAAAGGTTGATCTCTCCAAATATTTTGATCAGGTAGGTTGGTTATATATTAGGCTCATTCTCATTTGTTTAGGATTTAGTCATGTTTTTGTCACCTAGGTTATGAGCTATATAAGCTTGGATTCTTTTGTGATTCTTCTAAATAGTGTGGCATCCCTATTCCTGAAATCTAAAAGGGGGATTAAACAAGGATGTCCTTTATTAATCCTAGTCTTTCTCTTGGTAGTAGAATGTCTTAGTAGATCATTAAAAGCAACCTCTGGAAATGGAATTCTAAACAGTATTAGCATGGGCCTCACTTTCAATGTCACTCATATTCTTTTTTATGATGATATATTAATATTTTGTGAAGGGAATAGAAAAATGATTGAAAAATTCTTGGAGATCATGGACCTCTTCTATGAGACCATTGTAATGCAAATAAATGTTATAAAATTCTCGATTCTATACTAGTGTCTCTTAGCTACTAAAAAGAATCATATCTCTCATGTTTTCCCTTAACAAGTAAGGGGTCTATATATATTTTTTAAATATATGGGATTTCATTTGAAATTCGATCAGTACAAAAAGGGGATTGGCAGTGGTTATTGGAAAAAATTGAGAAAAAACTAAACATATGATACAATTGATGGATATCTAAAGGTGGTAGACTTTTTCTAGTCAAAGTAGACCTTGAAGCAATTAATGTTTATTGGATGTATTTGGCATGGAAAGGAATCCTTGAAAAATCAAAAAAATATTCTTTATATTTATTTGGTCTAAAGAGGCTAGTAAGAAAAGAATGGTTTTAGCTTCTTAGAAAAGGATTGCTATCCCAAAATCCTTGGTTGGTTGGGCTCATAGGAACACTTTTTTTTTCTCAAAGGCCCTAGTTGCTAAGAATGTATGGAGGATTATTCAAGACACTGGGATTTGGTATCAATTTATTAAATACAAATACATTCACTCAGAAACAATAGAGGATTGGATCTAAAATCCCTTTAAAAAATCCAAAAATGCATGTCAATTGGAAAGCAATTCTCTCATCTTTTTGTCTAATTGGAAACTGGTTGGTTTAGGGAATTGGGAAGGGAGATAAAGTCCTTATAGGATTAGACCCATGGATTGGATGTAAGAAAACACACAAACTTCCATAGCACATGATACTTTAGCTAAAAAGGAAGGTTTATCAAACACTAAGGCAAATTGCTCAAAGAACTAGAGACAACGGGAAACAACTCTAGTTAACTTGAAGAGAGATATTCCTTAGAGAAGAATATGTAAACCCATGGAAAAAATACACTCATAAACTATGAAGGTATTTTTTTAAATAAAAAGAGGAAGAGGATCAACTGGTCTGGTCCCTAAAACCCACTTATAGGCTTTTAATTCCCTATGGAATGCTCACAAGCATCTACTTTTGTAATTGTGTTCCATATAACAAAATTACTTCACTTTTTTCCTTGGAATAAAAAAGAGTTAGAACATGAGCATAACAAAAGATCCTTTAACCTCGTAATTTTTAGTTTGAAAGAGAAGAAATAAGATGACACACTATCCCTAGTCAAGGAAGAATTAAAAATTGAAATATTTTTTCTTGTGGAAGCAAAAAGGCTAGGAAAAATAGCCAAGCATAAAAATAGGTTAATTTATGTTAAGGTAATATCCTAGTGACCATGAATATGGCATACTTAGTAAAAATTTGACTCTAAAAGGGTCAAGAAATTTATAAATTATGACCTCATTCCAAAATATCAAGCTAAATTAATGGAGGAAGTTCAAAAGGTAAAACAATATAGGAAGGAAGGAAAATGAGAAATAATTAAAATTGGAAAATCTATTATTAGAGATAGAGATAAAAATATATATATAATAATAAATAGGAATTTGGAACACTCCAAATTCTCTCTTGGGATTGTCTTGGTTTTGCATGGAGAAAAGGTCCCATGTTAATTTCAATCTTGAGTGAAATTGATATTATATAACATTTCGAAACTTTAGAGCATGAATAATCCAGGGTCCCTAACATAGAAGGATTTGTCTTTTGGTTGGTATAAATAAGATATCCTACCGCAGAGGGATTCGATGCATAGCTTGTTACATAAAGAAGAACATATTTCCCCATATAAGGCTTAATAAGAAAGACCCTTTCAATCACTACATGTGGATGAAGATTTTAGATATTAATGATAATAAGATTTATATATCCATATTCCTTTTTTCACCTATTAATTCTACCTTTTATAAGAAAAACAACCTAGATAAAATTGTCCCTACAATGGCATAGAACATGATATTCACAAGCTGAGAAATGAAGGTAGCATCCTCTTGCTAGGAGACATTAATGTTAGAACATGAACTAACCAAGATATTATATTAACCAAACCTAATCCTCTATGAATAGATTAGGACCCTTTTTTAGCTATCGGATACAAATAAACTCCAAATACTTGGTCAAGAATTCATTTAGGAATTAGGGAAAATTTAAGGTCTAAAATGGGCCTCCTAAGGAAAATAATAAAATAATAAAACAAGAGTTATGAATTTTCAAAGGGAAATTATCCGGATTTGATCATTATATTATTTTTCATCTATCTTGATGTTTTATGGGTGAAAAAATTGGAGGAATCAACTTGTAGAGCCATTTTGGAAATATTTCAAAAAACCATCTAAATATTTCAGAGCCATTTTGAAGCATCAAATGACACTTTTTTATGGTCCAAACCTTACCATGAAGCCACCTTCTATATTATACACATTGAGACCTTTCCAACGGTGCAAGAATCGCCTCAATCGGAGTTTGTATGCTAAATCTATGCCTCTCGCAAGTTGACCTACCATATTTATCCATGGTGTAAGTGGATCCCACGTTAGCCTCTATTAATTAAACATGTGTTTATAGCCACGTAGTGAATTTATAACAAAATTCTAGAAGTTCCAAAACCTTATCATAATTGAGAGTTGAGGAAGTCAAAACCCTACCCCTAGATGGCTATTGGGCTATGTTAAATACTGAGCCGCTAGGAGGAGAAGGGGTTCCATTCAATGTTATTGTATTTTGATCCATAACAGAGTAGAAAAATAGGGAGTGGGAAATTAGAGAGCATAACAAATGGGGTTAATGTTATGTAGCAGTATAATAGGCCGCATGTCTCAGGTAACTCCATAGAGAGTGTGTTCTCCTTTGTACTTGCATTATTTTCCATACCAAAGAAAAGAGAGCAAAGCAGCCTCACCTTCTAGCTGGGTTTTCTTACATAAGGGTTTCCCAGAGAAAATATTTGTGTTATTTTGTGGATGGTGTGTGATTGTATTGTATTTTTCTCTATTTTCCACATTGTATCTATTTCATTCATAAGAAGAAAATTAGTAACTAAAGATTCTGGAATCTAAAGGAATTTAACCTTCATAGTTTAGATTTTAGTTTTATTTATCAGATCCATTGTGATGAACTATTCTAGTGGAATATCCACGGTAGTTTACAGATCCGAAAAGGAAGAAAACTACTTTTTTAATTGTATTTTCAACTTATCTCCTTATAGGTTTACTCAAATTGCAAGTGTAGGGACTCGTTGGATGTGAAATTAAATTCAACATCCAATGAGTACCACTCTGCATACTTTTGATAGACCCATAGTGAGATAAAATAGAAATACATGAAAAAAAATGTGTTAAATTCAACATCCAACGAGTACCCACTCTACATACTTTTGATAAAACCATTGTGATATAAACTGGAAAACACATTTTTTCATGTATTTCCAGTTTATCTCACAATGGGTCTATCAAAAGTATGCAGAGTGGGTACTCGTTGGATGTTGAATTTAACACTTTTTCAAATATTTCCAGTTTATCTCACTATGAATTTATCAAAAGTATGCAGAGTGGGCACTCGTTGGATGTTGTATTTAATTTCACATCCAACGAGTGCCTACACTTGAAATTTGAGTAAACCTATAAGGAGATAAGTCAAAAATACAATTTAAAAAAAAAGTGGTTTTCTTCCTTTCCCTCCAAAAATATTTACCCTTATGGTTGACATCATCATCTTGAATCCTATCGATTCTTTTAAACTTATTTTTATTGTATATTTTTTGTTTTGAGGCCCATTGTTTACACAAAAATTCCCCTAATGTCTGAGTTGATCAAGCTATGCAATTCTCAAGATCTAATAACTCGCAATGGTCTAATGAAGTTGTTGAAATCCAACCAGAAATTGTAGTTATGATAATTTAGTATTAATGGTGTTGATATTTGAAAGGAATCCTCTTCTAATACCCCCCAATAATGGAGCCAAGAAGTAGAATCTCAAGTCCACCCTTTCTTTATCCTTGAGGGATTTTTATTAATGTTTGAGGTTGTGATACGAAACCTCCTTTTCTTCATATTATCCAACTTATACTTGTACAATAAATACCTTAGCATAGTCTTTCTCTCCATGGGTGGAAGAACAACCTATAAAATAAAGATATCTTAGATCATATTACTTTTAATAAAGATATTGTTTATTATAAAATTCTTCAATATTTTCTTTCTTTTTTGTCCAAGTCTCCCTAGAAATACTACAACCCCAAACTTTACAACCATACATAATTATTAGGATAAGAATCATGTCAAAGAGAATGTTCTTTTTTCCATAGAACTAGAGCTTAACTTCTTTAAAATTATTTTCAAGACCATAAAATGTTTTCCAACCTCCATTAGTCCTTCTTTCAACACTACAATTCTAGTTCAGCTTATGATGGATGCCAATTCCAATATACTTATATGAAGGGACTTCTTCCAATTTCTGGTTCTCATTAACAAACTTAGGATATGTGATATCCTTGACTTGATGATCATTATTTTTTTTATTAGTGTTCACAGTCATCCCAGAGTTGCACAAAACATATTTAAGAATTTTAAGCTTCTTGTTGAGGTCTGAAGGATTCCTTGTTAAAATAATAATGTCATATTCATAAAGGAGGAGGATAACAACTAGACTTGTGAGGTCTTTTCCCATGCAACCTTCTCTCTTTTGGTAATATTTTAACTTATCTATGTAAATTTCAAAAGGGGTACGAGACAAAGATCATCCTTCTTTGACCCCTATATTACAATCAATTTCTGATCCACCCTTGTTTCTTCTAAATTTGGAAATGACTCTCTCATATAACCTTATTATTGCAACTCTCAACTCAAAGGGGGGCCCAATATCTTCCAGTCTCTTACAAATGTTATTTCAAGGGACCGTATCAAAATCTTCTCTGTAGTTGTCAACAAAGCAACATGGAAATTACCTTTATTGTTTCAACACTATTTGGATATAATCCTAGAAGTAATTAAATTATATATGGGTGAATTATAGCTTTAGAACCCATGATGTCCCTGAGCTCCCTTATAGGGGTTTTCTAGCCACAAGAAAATATTATTTTCTAAAATTATACCATAAAACTTAGCCATAAAAGGATTAATCATGGTGGTCAATAATCTAGGTTAATAAATTGAGCAAGGTTGATATCTCAATTGAGGTCAAGACCTCAATCAAAAAACAATTATTAACCCAACATGACCTCAATCAAGTGTTTAATAAACATTTGATGTAGGTCCTTTCAAATCCCACATCAAGCACTTAATTGAGGCCCTTTCAAATTTCATTTCAAGCGCTTGATCGAGGTTGTATAATCCCTCAATCAAGAGTATAAAATCCAATATTCCTACCCCTTTTTGTAGGATTTTATGTACCTACAAATTATGAGGGATGAAATCCCTTCATCTCTTCCACGTCAAGTGGAAGGATTGGTTCCAATGGATTCATCATTGAATTTTCTATCTAATAATATATCATTTTCCCATTTCCATTTTCATATTATATTTTTTATTTTTTTTTAACTTATACATAAAACAAATTCACAATTATGAAGGTTCCCATAGAAAAATTAGTCGCATAAAAATTACACAACCAAAAAAGTATAAAATATATGTGGGATACATGTGTATGTTTACTCTTCAAAAGTGTATTTCTAGTTTTTTAATTTACATAAATAGGAGAAAAAAAATTGTTGCAAACACAAAGGTGTATAAAATGTGATTCGAATATTAATTAGACAACTTGAGAAAATAATTGAAAATATGATTTTCCAAAAGTAAAAATTAAAATAAGTGGGTTAACCTACATTCTATATTGATTTTTCTCATATGATTCTTTTTTGAAAATTATACATTTCGCATTGAAATAGATCTTATGAACAAAAGTCACTTGTTGAGTTTTCCATAAATTTAGAAGGGCGGGCATATAATTAAATGAAAATTTGACACATTAAATGAAATTAAGGTTTTTGAAAAAAATACCATTTGAAATATAAGACAATTTTACCGACAATGTTTTTTATTACACATCAAAATTCTTAAGGTGTATATGAGTTTTGAGGGCTTCAATTTCAAAAATATGTAAAATGTCACATTTCCATCGCCATATTTCACTAAAACTTGTGACACATATTCATGGATTTACCCTATACAAATAAATGAATAAAAATATAGGGATGAATGTTTTACCTGATATGGCTTCTTCTCCTTTTTATAGTCAATGATGTTTCTCCCTTGACCCATTTTTTGTTGAAATGATGCCCCCATTTTCAATGAAGGATATTCAAATATTTATTCTTATTTACCATTCGAATGTCTTTCCATTTTATTGTAGACTCAAAAAGTTCTCGAGTGCACCCATCTCGTATAACATTGAAAAAAATTACAGCATTTCCCACAAATTTTTATACATGCCCCTTATCACCCATTATAAGTCCATCTCCATCTCTTTTGAATATTGAAGCTCATAGGGATTCCTTAGGATTTTCTCTACTACATTTTCTCATACATTATTCCCATATAAGTAACAAGTAAAGTGATGAATATTTGTGACCCTGTATATACTAAACCACCTCTTTAAATTCCTCATCTTCTATGTATGCCTCTTTGTATTCATCATGGGTGAAAGGCTCCATGTACACTAAAGTTCCCAAAGACGTGATCTTGGAAGTGAGTTTCCTTGAAAGCATGTCTACCAACTTATTATTTCTACCCTTGGGATATTTTATGAGAAGATAAAATTGATGTAAAAAACCCTTCCACTTGTAGTGTCTAGTTTGTTGAAGCTCACTCTAGGCCCACAAATATTGTAGTGGTTGGTGATCAATGTGGATGATGGTCTCCTTTCCCATCAAATAATGATTCCAAATCTTAAAAAAATGAAGAGCATAGATTTCCTTATCATATGTAGGTTATTTCAAGACTCCACCATGAAACATTTCAAAATGATAGAATATCGGCTTCACCTCCTTGCATCAAGACCTCTCCCATAGTATATACACTTGCATTCATCTCCACTTTGAAAGTGTTCTACAAATTAGGAAATGCAAGAACTTGTGCTTGACTAGTCTTTTGTTTCAACTTATGAAAATATTTTTGTTGATTCTTTCCCCACTGGAAACTCTTACTATTGGTTGCTATGGCATGGATTGGTGTAGCTACATGTCAAAATGATTCTATAAACTTCCCTAGGTATTGTTCTTCCCCAAAAAATCTCCTAACTTTAGTGACATTTGTAGGACTTGGCCATTTGAGGATGGCCTCCATCTTGGTGGGATCTATCCTGAGTTCCCATTCACATATCACATACCCTAAATAAACCAATGACTACTGGGAAAATTCACATCTCTTAATCTTTGCAAGTATTTGTTGATTTTTTAGAGTCTCTAATAGTGGCATGAGATGTCAGATATCCTCTTCCCAGGTAGATCTATAAACCAATATATCATTTAGGTACACTATTAAAAATGAATTTAAAAAGGGATGTAATACTTCATTCATCAAACGTGTAAATGTAGTTGGTAAAGGCATTAGAAGACATTAATATAGACATTGCCTTGTCTTGAAGGTAGTCTTATAGGTTTCTTATTCTTGGACTCGTACTTGGTGGTATCCTGATTTGAGATCCAACTTGGTGAAGTACTTTCCATGTTGCAACAAATCTAGCAAGTATCGATCTTGGGAAAAGGATATAAATTATTAAGGGTGATCTTGTTAAAATCTCTATAGTTGATACACATTCTCATAGTCGCATCCTTTTGTTTGAAAAAATATTTTATTTCTACAAAGGAAGAACACCTTAAGAAACTGCTCACACAACCTAATCAAAGATCAATCAACTAATTTTTTACGTGGTTAAAACCCTTAAAGAGGGAAACAATCCATAACCCCCGCTAATGAAGCCACTTGAGGTAATATATTAATGCAAAAGAAAACTTTATTTTACATAAGAATTTATCACAATCAATCTTTAGCAAATGACCTTCCATTCTCTTTAAATAGACATCATAGACCAATCGGATGCTAATCCATGGATCAATATAGTGATTAGTATCAAGGAGAATATGAACTATCAAACCACTTTATGTAAAGAACATATCGTGATCATCAGATTGCATAACAACAAATGCATACTAATGCATATTAAAGAAACACACTTTTACCTAAAGACACATTAGGCAAAGTTGATCTTAACTGACTCCTAAGTGTCTAAATATCCTAATATCCCCCCTTAAAAACAACTAGGGATAGGATTGAAGAATTTATAAAGGTGCCACAATAGGAGAAGGAAGGGGACATTAGAGTATATCCCCCCTTAATGAAAACTTCATGAACTCCTAACATAGATCAAAGTTTGGAAAACTTCACTTATGTAAGAGATTTTGGGAAAATTTCTACAACTTGATCATTTGTATGGCAAAAAATCACTTCGAGAATGTGATCTTGAATAATCTTTCTAATGAAGTGCATGTGTATCTCAATGTGTTTGTTTTTTTATGTTGAATTGGATCTTTGGTGAGCTTGATGGCACTCTGATTGTCACACCATAGGGTGGTCAAATGTTTTTATTGGAATGTAAACTCTGAAAGGATATATTGAAGCCATAAGGATTCTTTACTTTCATTTACCATTGCTTGGTACTCTACTTCTATTGAAGAAAGAGCAAGATCTTATTGTTTCTTACAAGCACAAGTGACAGGTCTAGAACCAAGACTGAAAACATATCCTACAGTAGAATTTTGATCATCGGGATTGTTACCCCAATCAAAATTAGTGAAACCAACCAACAAAGGAGTCCCCCCTGGATTATATTGTTTCCCAAACTAAAGTTTACCTCAGATATACCTAATTATCCCTTTTGTTTTTTTATAATGGCTCTCATGGGGTGTTTTCATATATTGTACAATAATACCAACAACGAAGGAAATATCAGGATGGTATGAGTCAAATACAAGAGGCTAACATCTAACTAACGGTAGAAAATGCCATATACTTCGGGTGTAGTATATATGCCAGCAAGTTTGAATTGAGACTAGAAGGGAGGTGGGAATTGTTTACAATATTCCATAAGTAGTAAAGAAGGTCACATGCATACTTATACTGGGAAAGGGAAATCACTTCCTTGGTTTGCAATACTTGGAGGTCAAGTAAATCATGGCTTCTATCATTTCAAAATTCTTCTTAAAGGTGTATTTCACATGGTTTAAAATCTTGAGGTCACTACCAGTGAGGATAAGGTCATTAAAATTAAGCACAAGTATTATAAGATGATTTCCTACTTTCTTGGTATAGACATTGGGGTCATAATGACATTCAAAAAGTCAATGTCAAGAATAAATATATACATTTTAGCATAGCAAGATCAAGGAGCTTGTTTAATACCATAGAGAGATTTCTTAAGGAAACAAAAGAGGCTGGAGTCATTTTGAACATATTCAGGAGGTTGTTCCATGTATATTTCTTTTTGTGTATCCCCACGCAATAAGGTGGATTTAACATCGATCTAATGGAATTCCCATTTATGTAAAGCGTCAAGGGATAGAACAAGGAGGATGGAATTCATTGTAGTTGCGGGGGGGAAGGTTTCATTATAGTCACTTCCTTCAACTTCAAAAAATCCTTTGGAAATTAATCAGGTCTCATGTCTTTCAAAACTTCCATCTAATTCATACTTAGTTATATATTCCCATTCACATCTGACAAGTTTTCTTCCTTTAGGAAGAGGTACAATATCTTAAGTATCATTCACCATTAAGGAACAATATTCTTCATTCATTGTTGTGTCCCAATATTTATGGCCAAAATATTATGCAAATGTTTTTGGATAATGAGTCTTTGAAACTTGAGCCAAAATAAAGAAGGCTCACTAGAACTGTGAATGTGTATGATGTTGATATGTAGGATCACTAGCAAGATCATCGGCTATTACTTATGTTTCATAGACCCATCTAGAAATATGTGGTGTTGGTGCAGGTTCAATGGACCTAAATGGAGGAATGTGAGCATGTGGAGGTGTATTTTCATACTCATTGTCATCATCTGAAGAAGAAACCAAAATAGGATCACTATCAGAAAAATTGGGAAGAGAAGATGGCACAGACATCGAAAATGGCTTGTAAGATAAATATGGTACAAATACTAAATTAGGATCATAGGTCGAGAAATTTTCATCAAAATTAACATCTCTCTTAATAATAATTTCGTTGAAATGGGTTTGAAGAAGTCTATAACCTTTGACATCTTCAGAATATCCAACTAAAATGCATTTCTCACTTTTGGGCTATAATTCTTTCATTTTATCACCAAGAATATGAGCCCATGATTTACTACCAAACACATGGAAGTGGATTACATTTAGTTTAATTTTACTCCATGCATATTTTGGCATTATATATTTTTAAATCCTTTGTTGGAGTACGATTTACTATGTAATTGGCACATTTAATGGCTTATGCCCAATAATGAAGACTTAATCCCTTATATTGGATCATACAATTTTCCATTTCCTTTAAAGTGAAATTATTTCTCTCAACAACACCATTTTATAATGGCATATATGGAACAGTACATTTCATCTGAATGCCCTATGCAGTGCAGTAAGTTGTAAATTTGTTGTTAACATATTCACCTCCATTATATATTCCTAACCTCTATATTTTATGTCCATATTTTTTTCTACAAGGGTCTTGTAAGCCACAAGCATGTTGAAAACTTCAATCTTAAGTTTTAATAAATAAACCCAAGTGCATCTAGAGAAATCATTAATGAAAGTTAAGAAGTACTTTCATCCATAGAAAGAAGGAGAAGGAAGAATACCACACAAATCATTATGAACAAGATACAAATGGTTCGATGAACAAGATACAAAGGGGTTGAGGTGTGACAAGAGGCACATTTGTCAAAATTATTTTGATTATGTTTTCTGAGAACACAACCAACACAAACACCATCTATGCAAGAAACAAGAGGAAGACTAGTCACCATATTTTTATTACATAGTTGTTGCAATGAAAGGTGGTTTAGATGTCCAAATCACTCATGCCAAAGTTTTTTCAAGTCATCACTATGAGAAATATAAACTAATAGAAAATATGATGACCCGAAGTTTTCAAATTTGTACAACCTGGTAATATCATCAACAATTATAGTTGATATGACATGCTTAGGATCTTTTAAATTCTTGATCACAACTTCGTAAGGTGAAAAAATTGTTATTTTATCTTCACTTTGTAATGGCCCAAATTCTAATTACACATATAAACACTACAATATTGCAACCATTATCTAATAAAGATAAAGATACACTACTCAAGATTACAGAATTTACAAGGAGTATGTGACAAGTAACTTACCTAAAAGTTGAAGGAATCCACTTACCCATGGCACTCCAATCCTTGATCTTGCATGTTGCAAATGAGTGTGGGGGTGACTCTCCTCCCAACCAAACCCCTCAATCATCATGATTGACATCCTCCAAGCCCTTGTTCCACTACTATGCCAACTCTTCTTAGCCTTGTCCTCAAATTCCCCAAGAAAAAATTAGATGTCTTTTTCTCCTTTCCCATCCTTATATAGAATACATCCATGTTAAAGAAATCAATACCTAGGATCCATTTGTCATTATTTAATTCTTTCTTTATCTTATTTTTGGGTTTTCCCATAAATTACCATTACTTATTTTACCCATTTATTTTATTACCCAAATATTAATTTTTGGTACTTATTATGATCCCTTATGATAATTATTATACCTATTTATTACTATTATTATTATTATTATTATTATTATTATTTATTTATTTAATAATAAGATGGGGCTTGACATACTCCCTCCCTTCAAGGAAATTCATCTCAAAGTTAACTTATGTATCTTCCACATCACCCTCTATTTAACTAGTATAAATTCATCGGCCACAAAAGGCATCGAAAGAACCTATGAAGTGTGAGCATCACTCAAGAAGTTCTTCCCAACTTTTGGAACCAGGATTAAAGCCTCTTGGTCTATCAGGGATCTAAGTAACCAAACCTCATCTTGGTCTATTGCAACTCTAAGGAACCAAACCTCATCTTGGTCTATCAATGCTCTAAGGAACCATGCCAAGGCATCTAGGTCTATCAGGGTTCAAAGGAACCAGACCTCATCTTGGTCTATCAAGGCTCTAAGGAACCAAACCTCATATTGGTCTATCAATGGTCTAACGCACCAGACTAAGGTGTCTAGGTCTATCAAGGCTCTAAGGCACCAGACCTCATCATGGTCTATCAGGGATCTAAGGCACAAAACAAGGAAATCTTGGCCTATCAAGGATGTAAGGCCCCAAAGCGAGGAATCTCAAAAGGCTGGACCAAAAATCCCTCCTTATACTCCCTCAAGTACATAGCTCCAGGAATCAAAGTCAAATCCCACAACTCTATCAGCAAGCAACACTCTAGTTGTTCTTTCAACTTCAGCATCACAACTCCAATACAAGGCATAATAATTATCAGCATAAGTAGTTGATTGAGTTTTCCCCAACCCATAATGTCTTACTTGTAATATTATCGTTCATGGTTATGGTCTCCCACAAGATCATCAAATAAACCGGCCCTCTCAGTCACTGGGGAATTTCCTGACAATCACCACCTCACAACATGCAACCAATGCATTAGTTATAATCATAATATCAACATATTATAGAAAGAATCAACGTGCTAACTCTTACATGTCATCATGTCATCACCACATGCTCCCACATGTCATCATAAAATATCTTATCATAAAAGAATTCCATGCAATTACATCATGTCATCACATCAAGAGATACTATGATAAGAAATTTAACCTCAACATATCTTTTTCAAAGATATAACATTACATCAACATAATCTATGGAACCACATGTTATCATAACATCATAGCATAAAATCATGAAAATGATAATCATCTCAACAAATATCACATGCAAAGTAAATAAATATCAAAAGTGTTCTTATCATGATTCATGAGCAAATCAAATTTACTAGTCTGCATAAATACATAGTAAATACTATATTTTATCTCTAAAGCATGAATCATCATCACAGCATCCATTTAGAAAATGGATCTATTGGTTTAATTTTATCATCATGGGTTGGATCATCAATACTATTAGTGTCCAATTCTCATCAAGATACCAATTTTTTTTCGACAATCATTTCCTCTTCTTTCAACAAGAAGATTGACAATTTTAGGGGATATGTATAATCACCTTATCAATATGCTAAAATTTTCATATAATTTCCTTCTATTAATACATTGTTAACCTTCGAGTAACCCCCAATCAACTGAATCCACCACAATCAAGGAAAGTATTCTTACTGAGTAGTGGAATTTTGTAACAATCTATTAATAGCTTTAATAGTATGTCTTAAATCATCAAATTCCAAATAAATTTTCCATGTTTATCGTGATATCAATAAGTGCATCTATTGTTAATTAACCCTTTTGTTACTCTATAGTAGTTCTCTATATATTTTTGGATCATTCCCAAAGGTTCTAATGTTACCTTGCATCCCTGGCTCAACCCATTCCAAGGACTTGTTGGCCTCCCATTTTGTCACCTTTTTCAATGATTTAGTTGGCCTTTTACCACTTACATCATACCTTCATACCTGGATATTGCCCATTTTATCATACATTTCTACACTTTTGAAGCATGTTATCCCCATTTTGTGGGATAACTAAGGATATTATGTCTCGAGGCCCTCAGGTTGCAGATATGGAGTGTCAAGAGACTACATGACTAACAGTATCCATTTTCATAGATGGAGACCCTTCTCATTACCACAGAGGTCATAGATTTTCAGATGGCATCCACCATGCCAGTTAGCTTCTGGAAGGCACTGAGCCTTGCTCCATGAGGTACAAGTCAGGTATTATGGTAAGTTTCATTTCAATATTTGAGGAATTTGAGTATGTTGTATCTTAGACTGCTTTAGATTTCATGACATGTGCTTGGACATTATGTCGTTTTCCCTGTTTCACCTTGGTGGTTGACATTGTTCCCTATTAAGCAGTCTTCCTAGCGAATGGGTTTGATATTAGGAACTCCCTTGAAGAGCCATCGTAGCATTTGCATCCATACTTACCACTTTTAATCACTTAAACCCCCCATTTCCTTATCTCCTGGGATTTTAGGGTGTATTGACCCAAGAAAGGGTTGTCTCTCATTCTATGGAAATAAGGAGTTGAAGGCCTAGATGGATTGTTGGTGGGTAAAATATAAAATCCTATATATCAACCTTCCAGATGCTTTACCCAGGGATCCCCCAAGAAAGAAATGAAATGTTTATCTGTGAGAACAGAGGGACCCACAAGAATAAATATTCCTAAGGGGTTAGTTGGAGGATAGGAGGTCTCATCACGAGTCAGCCTATCATGATCATGGGTTTCTAGAAATATGAAATTTCCATCATCTGGCCACAAAGCCAAGGTGGTGGCTCTCATTTGCACAACTGAAAGAAATGGGGTCTCATCGCGAGCCATCCTTCTCATTTCCAAAAATTATTTGTGAGTGACACTATCATATTCTGTACACCACTCCAAGAAAGTGGCCTTCAACTCATACCTAAAACATGAAATAAACAAAGAATGTAAAAATGATGGGCTTGGAAAATTTTCATTACAAACGAAGGTGCCACACACCCTCTACAAAGGCACCCATGAATGAGACACTACAACCCCATGTATGTCATGAAACCCATGCCCATTGAGTCTTGATCATTAACCACTTCATACACTTTACATATATTAGAGAGGGATCTCTTGGAAACACTCCTTGATCTAGGGAAAGATCTACCCAATAGGACACCTCGTCAACCCTCCCATATCCAAGCTTGTCAAGTCAGATAATGTCTTTGATAACTTACTTGTTTGACAGGGTAATCTATGATTCACATGCTTAGGTGGCTCATTTATTGACTTGATTTACTTATCATTGTAACGTACCCAACCACCCACAGGACAAGCATGCTAACTTCGAGCCCCCTTTCTAGACTCATTTGACCCTTGTTCTAACTTTAAAAAACAAGGATGCATGAAAGATTCACATGCATTGATAAAACTTCATGCTAAACATAACAGCATTAAAGCATATGACATGCACAGCAATAACCAGCAGACATGCATATTCTAAATATCAAATTCAATGATAAATAATTACAGAGAGAAATAAATACACAAGTAAATAATACCATAATAGAGAGCACTTATCTTTTATAAAACAAGACACCAACTAGTTTCAAACCAAGGATGTTCCACCCAACCGTAAACAATGTTGTTCCAAGTCTCAACAGTAATTTCACCCCCGAGCCAGGGCTATGAATCCACAAGGACGGTTCCAGAGTGTTACTTGGCTTACCAAATCAGTCAACACTCAATCTCTCATAGGCTTCCCAACATCCACACCAATCCAAGTACCCATCTCTCTTCTACCCAGCCTGCACCACCCAAGAGAATGGACCCCCTCCCTTCTCTTCCATGCAGTCCCTTAGGATGTCCTTCTCCTTCCAGGACTCCAGTGCAGCTGGTCCAGAATCTCCATGTTGGGACTCTCAGGACTCGCAGTTGTGAGAAAAATTGGACACAGGCCAAATAATCTCAAAAATGTAGGTCTCGATTCATGGTTGGAATACACTAGTAGTCTCTATAGACAACAATATCATGGTTTCTCTTCAGTAGTTCGTCTTCCTTTCCCAATCCAAGACACGAAGGTGGAAAGATGAGTGGGTGAAAGAATGAATGGAGTGAAATCTCCACGAGAGGTATGAACAGTGAGCGAGTGAATGAGTGAATAAGTGAGTGAGTGAAAATGAGTGAAGCGACCAGCAACAGAACAAAAACAAGAACGGGAGTGAGAGAGAGAGAACAAACCCCCCTAACAGACCAGGGATGGGTTTATGTAATTATTGGGAATCAAGAACCTCATGACCTTCCCCCAAGAGGCTCACATAATTGATTTCCCCCATTAAACAAAATGGGTAATTAAAAAATGAAATAAACACTTAACCCCTTAAGCCCCCTCTATTGTGGAATCATATCCCCCTATAACTCTAGTCCTTGTCTGTCTAGCAGCCAGTGATGTATTTATTATTAATAATGATCAAAATATTACATTTCTTATGAACATTGGCCTCTTTTGATTGTTTGGGAACTCTGGACTCTCAGCAATTAGAAAATACATTATTTAATATGGGGCTCAAAACCCAGGGTGTTACATCCCCTCCCCCTTATTTTGGCACTGACCTCAGTGCATATACAAAACAGGAATCAAAATTCCAAAATTTATTCAAAAAGATGTGGGTACTCTGCCTGCATGGCATCTTCATTCTCCCAGGTAGCATCTTCAGGACCGTAGCAAGTCCACTGAACTTTTACCCTCTTTATAGCTCGATTCTGGAGCATTTTGACTTTTTTGTCCAATATTCTCACTGGTTGGACCTTAAAGTCTCCCTCTGTCTCTACCTAAATCAGATGCCAATCAATAGCATGGTTAGGATCATGTACATATTTCTTTAGCAGAGAGACATGAAATACATTATGCACATTCATGGAAGCAGGCAATGCAAGCATGTATGCAATTGGCCCTATTTTGTCCAATATCTCAAATGGACCACAAAATTTTGCTTCCATCTTGGTACAACTACCCGAATTCAAAGAGCTCTTCTTGGGATTTACTTTCAAAAGAACATGCTCCCCCACTTTAAATTATCTTGTTGTCCTATTCTTATCTGCATAAACTTTTTGTCTATCCTGAGTTGCCTTTAAATTATGCCTAATATTAACTATCTGGTCTTCCATATCCTTGAGAAACTCTGGCCCAAGTACCACTCTATCTGTTGGGTTGTCCTAGCTCACTGGAGTATTTCATTTTCTACCATACAAAGCTTCAAATGGGCTCATTTTCAATGAAGCTTGATACCCATTATTATAGGCAAACTCAACCAAGTGCAAGTAATCTTCCCACTTAGATTGTTTATCCATCACATACATTATCAACATGTCTTCAATTACTTGGTTGACCCTCTCTATCTGCCCATCTAAATGTGGATGGTATGTCATGCTAAAGTTCAAATTTGTGCCAAATCCTTTGAATAATCCCTTCCAGAAATTTGAAGTAAAATTTGTTTCTCGGTCTGAGACAATTGTCCTAGGTATCCCATGCAACCTAGCAATCTCCCTCATGTAAATTTATGCAATATTAGTTGTTGTATGTGTTGTTTTTACAGGAACAAAATGAGAATCCTTTGTCAATTTATCAACCACTACCATGATTGAATCATGTTTCCTTGTTGTCCTGGGTAATTTAGTTATAAAATCAATGGTTATCACTTCCCACTTCTTTTCTAGAATTGGTAATGGTTGTAACAAACCCGTTGGGTGCCTATGCTCATCCTTCACTCTCTGACATTCCATACATTTGGCAATGTAATCAAAAACATCATTTTTCATTCCTGGCCAAAATAATTGGCTTCTCACTGTTGTAATTGTTTTCTGGTAACTGGGATGTCCAACATATGGAACATTATGCATTTCTTTTAATACCAAATTCCTAAGTTCTCTGGAACTAGGAACATAAATTATATTTTTATGCATAAGTAATCTATCTTCCTTCATCTCATACTCTTTCATTTTCTGTTGTACATCTCCTTTTTGTAATATTTCCTTTCCCTATAGGTAATGTTGATCTGTAACAACATCTAAAATTCTACTCTTCAAGTTTGATTGATGCATATTGACAGTTGTAGCATGCATGATATGTATTCATCTATTAAGTGCATCAACAACTTTATTTTCTTTTCCTTTGATATGATTGATATCAAAGTCGTGTTCACTTAAAAATTCCAGCCATCTTGTTTGCCTGGCATTCAAAATTGGTTGTTCAAAAAGATACTTCAGACCACTGTGGTTTGTCCTTAATTCAAATATCTTTCCCATGAGATAATGTCTCCACATATTCAATGTGTGAACAATGGCAAAAATCTCCAAGTCACATGTGGCATAGTTCCTCTCATGTTCCTTAAGCTTTCTGGACTCATAACCGATGGCATGTCCATTTTGAGTGAGGACTCCAACAAACCCTTCCTTACATGCATCTGTGCATACCACAAAAATTTGAATTGGGTCAGCAATCTTTAACACAAGTGCACTAGTAAGTAATTCCTTCAACGGATTAAAATTCTCTTCACACTCAGATGTCCATTCAAATTTCATTCCCTTATTTTGCAAACAAGTGATGGGATGAGAAATATTAGAGAACTTTGTTATGAACCTTTTGTAGTAACCAGCTAACCCCATAAAATATCTAACTTTTAAAACATTCCGAGGTGTTGGCCATCCTCTAATGGCTTCAATCTTCTCTGAATCCATGGCTATGCCTTGTTCTGAAATAATGTGTCCCAGGTAATGGATATGTTCTTGGTAAAAAGAACACTTACTCAACTTGGCATACAACTGATGTTCTCTCAGTACTTGCAATACCGGTCTTAGGTTATGTTCATGATCCTCTTCAGACTTAGAATATACAAGTATGTCATCTAGGAATACTATGAAAAACTTATCGAAATAATTTCTGAATATGTCATTCATTAAGCACATAAAGACAACTGGTGCATTGGTCAATCCAAATGGCACCACTACAAATTCAGAATTCCCATAACTAGTTCTAAAGGTTGTCTTATGGATGTCTTCTTCCTTCATTCTTACCTGATGGTATCCTGATCTCAAGTCTATCTTTGAAAATATCTTTGCACCTCTTAACTGATCAAAGAGGTCATCAATTATGGGTAGAGGATACGTGTTCTTCATAGTAGACTTATTCAGTTGTCGAAAGTCAATACACAGCCTCAAAGTTCCATCCTTCTTTTTGACAAAGATTATTGGTTCTCCCCAAGGTGAAACACTTGGGTGTATGTACCCTTTCTTCAACAATTCCTCCAACTGCATTTGTAATTCTTTTAATTATGGGGTACTCATTCTGTAAGGTGTTTTTGATACTTAGGCAGCTCCTGGCACTAAATCAATAGATAAATCTATCTCCATTTTTGGTGGAAACCCTGGTATTTCTTGGAATAAATCTTCAAATTCTTGTAGTACCGAAAAATCTTCAAGTCTTGGCCCCTTTGTCTTATCAGGATCCTCCACATGGGTTGCATACAATTGACATCCTTTTCTGAGATATCTCTTCAGTTGTAAAGTTGAAATATATATTATAGAGATGGGTCTTGGAACTCCTTTCACAGTGCTCTATTTTCCATCTCCATCTAGACATGTAAATGTCTTTCTATGACAATCTATGACAGCATGATGCGTGTCCAACCAATCCATTCCAATTAGAATATCATAAGACCTCAATGGTATGATATTTAGATCAACACTACTATTCACACCATCAAGAATTATGGAACAACCTCTTACCATATCATGGATTCTCCTTTTGTTTCCAATGGCTAGTTGAACCAAACTTGATTTCTCAAGCTTACTTTTCTCCAAATGTAATCTATCCACTATTTTAGGATCAATGTAACAATTACTTACTCTTGAATCAATAAAAATAGAAACAGGATGATTTATGATCTTACCTTCCACCTCGATCATGTTGGATTGTTATTCTACTTGTCAATAATCTAAGGCTACATATATTCTTCCCATGTCTTTGACTGTTGTATCCTATTGGATGTTGTGCATGGTCTTCACTCTGTCCTTTCTGTGTGGGAAATCCTTGTACATGTGATCTTCTTTGCATCCCCAAAATTGGATTGGTGGTCTTCCCCTTTTTCCCAAGGAGTCTTCTTTCTTGGATTCATCCTTGGCATACTGATCTTGATGATTTTTATTAGGATCATTTATATTTAAAGGAGGTTTGAATCCCTTCTTCCTCTGATCATACTTCGCCTTCTTCGTATCCTTCCAAGAATTATGCATGGATTCTCTGCCTTGGCCTTATTCATACAGAGACTACATGCAGAAGTCTTGGAAGTGTGTATGTAAATGAGAGACTCTTGAGGTGTATTTATACTTTTTCTAGGTAACCTCTTTCCTTATTTTAAGGTTTTCTTGTTACAACCACTTTACCCTTTCACCAAGACTTGTAACCAACTAGGGACTTCTTGACCACTCTTTGGGGCTTCCAACTTTACAAGGCCATATCTCCCTAACCGTGAGGAACCACGTGGCATACCACATATCACCAGAAATGGCATGACATGTACTATATATATGATATTTTTCCCTACAATTTCACTTTCCTTCATGTCCATATTCATTAATCAACTTCGGGTCCCATAACCACACCTTTGGGGCTACATGTAGACTACATCAAATGTACCCAACTAATTCACCATCAATCTTGATCATACAAATTTCAATCAACTTTCCAAAATCTCTGGACCTCTCCAAGGGTTGACATAAATCTCTAAGGGTTTACATCAATCTCTAATATCACTCTACAAGGGTTGACATCAATGATAACCAATTGTCCAACATTTTTGGTATAATGTTTGAACATACTAAATGCATTATGTTACTAATATTATTGATGTAATGTTCAATATTTTTACAATTAGGATTCCAATGATGAGTGACTTGTCTACCATCTACCGTTGCACCCCACTACAATGTCAAATCAAGAGAATGTTATTAAATGAGCACAGCTTGGAAAGGAACCATGTGAAGCATGGTTGACTCAACCACCTATTCAATTCCCACTACATCCTGAGTCACAAATTCAAAACCTCTACAGTAACACTATTTCTTCACATGTTAGGGACGAAGGCATGATATAGAGGTTGGTATGGATGGCTTCTTATGGGATACCCAAGACATGGAGGGAATGTTGTTACATGCATTCCAACAAAATGAACTAGAGGATGGCGTTGATATCGTCAATACCTTCTTCGAAAGCCTGAAATCTTCTTCCACCACCCCTCTCTTTCGACAAGGGTCAAGGTATACCCAACTAGGGACAATAATGTTACTGTACAACTTGAAATTAATGCATGGTATGTCAGACATGTGTTTCTCATCACTTTTTAGGTAACTAACCATTAAGTTCCCTAATTTTTTAAGGAATATTGTCACACAATGAAGGAACAAAATGGTTGATTTTATGCATGCTTAATGACAATGTACATTTCTATTGCTTGCTTATTGTAGGTTACTCAAAGCTAAGGTACTTATGAGTGATAATGTCTTACCCGATAGTTTCGTAGAGGCAAAGAAAATTTTCAAAAGGTTGGGTATTGAGTACATATCATACTATGCATGTCTGAATGATTGTATTATATACAGAGATGAATATGTGGACAAAGAGATATGTCTTGAATGTGGGCATGATAGGTACCAAAAATCAAATAACAAGGATAAAGCGCATGGTCCTCCTCATAAGATACCGAGACGCGTGCCTATAATTCCAAGGATTTGAAGGCTCTTTCATTGCAAACAATTAGGTTGGTTTCAGGGGCGGCATGCCTCACATAGAATTGAGCCAAGAGTTATGGGAATCCCAGCAAATTCAATAACCATGAAGCATATAGAGGGTACATGGATTGATAAATTCAAGGATGAAGTACAGATCATATGATTAAGCATATCCATGGATGGAATTAACCTATATTCCCTCCAAAACACCAACTATTCTATTTGGTGAGTGGTAGTGATCAATAACAATATCCCCCCATGGTTTCCCATCAAGAATGAACATATTGTGTTGGATCTTATAGTCCCAAGTAGAATACAAGTGAATAGAATGGATGTCTACCTCCAACCATTGATCGATGAATTTAAGAAATTATGAGAAGGGAAATGATGTATCAAGACCCATCCCATTGGAGAGGTATTTTATGTTGTATGGATATGTGTGTACACCACGCACAATTATCCAAGACTAGGAGTTTTCCATGGTAAGCATATTGATTGATTGATTTATATCTGTAATGTTATTTGGCATACTTAATTTGGTGCAACTATATTTTTAACAATAACATACTTTGTATACAATAACATCACAGGTCTTGTAACAAAAGGGTATCATGGATGTAAATGTTGTGGACCTTCTATAAAGGCTAGGTGGTTCAACCACCTATAAAAGTTTCTGTATGATTTTCTAGGGTATGCCTCCCAGAAGACCACCCTTATAGAAGAGTTTCATCTTCTTTCAGTGGTAAACCAAAGAGAACCTGGAGATCTAAAATAATCACACTAGAAAATTGGATTAGGGATTATGACACAGAGAAGAAGAAGGAAATGGAAGAATTTTTTGATTCAAATGGGAAACCTATGTTCAATGATCTTGAATTTTTTAACGCCTATGTTGAGAAAATGCTCATTCGGATGAAAAGGAAATTTGTATTTTATGAGCTACCATATTGGGAGCATCTTAAGATTTCCCACTTACTAGATCCCATGCATATATTCAAAATGGATTCATATTCTTTATTGAGGCACATATCATTAAATAAAAGTGACACATTGGTTGTTAGAAGAGATGTTATTTCTTTGAATACTAAAAGATACATTGGCCAATAAAACAAAGTAGAGGTGGGGTTGGTCGCTCTTGGTATTTTAAAGAAGGTGATGTCCCATGGATTTTCAAGAAATATGATATTTCTATGGTGAAGGATGTTATATTGGGTGTGAAGGAACCTTCTTTATATGGGTCGACTCTATGACATTGCTTCACTATAAAAGGGAATTTGTCGAGGTTAAAATCACATGACCATATGAACCTTTTAAGGGTATGTATGTTGAATACATGATTCTTTTACTATAATGTAGATTAAAATATATTATGCACTCACAGTTTTTATGCCAATTAATAATGTGTGTGTCTATCTTGTAGTGTCATTATCCTTTGTGCGTGTGAACCATGACTTCCCTCAGGACACCACATCAAAATTATCTACATTTATACGTTGGATCACATCAAAGGAGATTCATATGGCTAGCATTCCACGATGGCATTGAGAGATAGTTGAGATTGTTTGTATGTTTGAGAAGGAATTGCCCACGAGTTTTATGGACTTGCAAGTTCATCTTCTAACTCACCTGCCTGATGAGGTTGAATTAGTTGTAGTGCTCTCATGTCATTGGATGTTCTTCTTAGAGAGGTACATGAAAAAAATTGAATAGGTTTGTTCGACAGGGAAAAACCAAAGGGATCTATGGTGGAGGGGTACATAGTATATGAGACGTTCTATTATGCCAGTGAGTACAATGGAAAAATAAAAGAGATCATGCAAGTGGACTTCTCATCTTTTCAATCTGTTATTTTTAGTTGCAAATGGTGGGATACCTTCAACCAAACAAATGTAAAGGAAGATTGTGATAGTGGGATAATATGTATTAACTATAAAAAAAACGTGGGTTGAAACTAAGGAGCCTTATGTTTTCCCAAAACACTGCAACCAAGTGTTATTTTATCCATATGTGTTGGATGGGGATTGGTGGTTCATACTGAGATATGATTTGATATCAAACCATATTTTTGAGAACAACATTGTTATAATTTCAAGCAAGGAAGATAATCAGGGTGATGGCAATGAAGAGTGATATGTAAATGTTTTGTTTTGGATGTGTCATTTTATTATGGGTATCTATAATTGGTCAATTATGTTTTTTTATTCATTTTATAATGTTGGATGTGAATAACGACCATTTAAAAACATCATATTGAAAATACATTAAATAGTACAAGCATAAAATGTGGTTTTGATATATTTTTATTGTCATATTTATTGTTTATTATAGAAAATGTATGGTGTGTTGTATTACCATATGTTTATGTTAACTTTTGAATTACTATGCATTAATTGAGACATCACAAGGTTGATGACGTATTCATATAATATAGTAGTAAAATTTTATTTTAAATTCTATTTTATTTATTTTTAAATGATGATATTAAAAAATCAAACCTTGAATTTTTTATTGTTTGAAATTTTTAAAATTAAAATAAATATATACTTATTTTGATGGAACTTCTAAGGGAAATCCCAACAAAATAATTTCTTGCAACATCTATGAGTTGTGGAATCACACTTGTGGTGTTGGCATTACCAACATGGGTGGCATTCCCAACCTTAAATAGTGAAACTATCATGGCCTTCACATATTCCACTCCATCCTTTAGTTTTCTAAACATATAAACTTATATTAATCATTATTTTTACATTCTCCTTAAAATAAGTGTCAATATAGGAAGGAAATGGAAATTCAAAAAGATTATTTTCTAGATCCTAGTCATAGTTAAGGAAAATTTTAAGGATCCATACTTATCTAAAAGTATAGAAACCTTT
>ML807254.1:7467-48583 GCA_009831015.1 Picea engelmannii
AAGACAAGAAAACTTCAGCAGCTCCAAGTCATGAACAAAGAAAAGACATATCAAGGATTCAATGTTTTAGATGTGACAAGTATGGACACATTGCGAGAAATTGTCCTACCAGGAAGAAAGGAAGACAACTTGCATCCATTGCCAATGTTGATCCAGAACCACATCAAAGAGATGAAGGCACAAAAGATGAAGCATTCTTCTTCATATCAACATTCTCAGGTACTGCTCCTACAGATAGTGACATTTGGTTAATTGACAGTGGTACTTCCAGACACATGACTAGATATAAAGAACTTCTTACAGACCTTGTTGAGAAAGAGTCTCGTCTTCATGTTGTGCTTGGAGATAATGCCAGATATACTGTGAAAGGAGTTGGAACTTCTACATTCCAACTAGATTCTGACATACCACTTCAGTTGAGTGAGGTACTATATGTACCTGGGATGAAAAGGAACCTTGTCTCTGTTTCTGCCTTAGAGGATAAAGGCTACAAGGTTACCTTCTCTGAGGGAAAAGTTCTTGCATGGCACAAAAACTCACACATGGATTCTGCCCGGGTGATTGGTGTTCGAGAAAACAGTTTGTACTGATTGATTGTTCGATCAGTCCAGGCCCTGTTGCATGATACTATCAGTTTGAGCGAGCTATGGTATAGGAGACTTGCCCATTTACATTACAGAGCCCTTCCCGCTTTGGGGAAGATGGTAATATGCCTTCCAGAGATACATGTTCAGCATAAGGGCGTTTGCAGAGGTTGTGCTCTTGGCAAGAATATCAAGGGGTCCTTCTTGAGCAGTGACAACAGATCCAAGGGAATCTTGGACTTGATACATTCAGATGTTTGTGGACCCATGACTGTTGCTTCCTTGAACGTATATTTGTACTATGTGCTCTTCATCAATGATCACTCTCTGAAGACGTGGATTTACTTATTGAAGAGCAAGGATGGAGTCCTTGCGAGATTTCAAGAATTTAAAGCTCAGGTTGAGAACCTGACCAGGAGGAGGATCAAGGTGCTGAGATCAGTTAATGCAGGAGAGTACACCTCTAGGGATTTCATTGATTTCTGTATTGAGGCAGGGATCAAGAGGGAGTGCACCGTTCCTTATAACCCTCAACAGAATGGGGTTGCAGAGAGGAAGAACATAACCATTATTGAGGCAACCAAAGCGATGATACATGATCAAAATTTACCTATGATTATGTGGGCAGAGGCATCCATGACAACAGTGTATGTTCAAAACAGGAGTCCTCATCAGATTCTGAAGAACATGACTCCTGAAGAAGCCTTCACTGGATTGAAGGATGAGGTTGGACACTTCAGGATATTTGGGTGTCCAATATACTTTCATGTACCCAAGGAGAAGAGGACCAAGCTAGACCCTTCAGGCAGAAAGGGTACATTTGTGGGGTGCAATGAATCTTCGAAGGCATATCAGATATACATCCCTGGTAAGAGACAGATCAAGGTTAGTAGAGATGTCACTTTTGAGGAAGAGATAACCTTCCGAAGATCTAGAGAATCTCAGATGGAGATTGACAGTGAGAAGAATGAAGAGACAATACCTTCTCCCCCTTCAACAGTTCAGAGGGAGACAGTACTGATCCAGTTGATCCCATAGCTCCTGTTGATGTTCCTAGAGACATTGCAGTAGGCCATAAGAGGTCTGCTTGGGCTCGACAGACTCTGCAGGAGGCAGAGGGACATGCAACTCTTTGTGGTACATTCCGAGAGAGCAAGAGACCACAGAGATTTTCGAGCTATGTTTCAGCTATGGGCCACATCATTGATATCGAGTCTTCTTGTCATGGAGAAGTAGCAGGTCAGCAGGTTTGGCAAGATGCCATGACAGAAGAGTATCAATCTATCTTGAAGAATGATGTGTGGGATATTGTTCCAAGACCGGAAGGGAAGTCTGTAGTGACTTCCAAGTGGATCTATAAGATCAAAAATGCAGTTGATGGAAGTGTTGAGAAGTACAAAGCCAGATTTGTGGCTAAAGGATTCTCTCAGGTGGAGGGAATATATTCTGAGGAGACATTTTCTCTTGTTTCCCGATACACTTCCATCTGTACGATTATTTCCCTAGCTTCATCCATGGGTTGGAGACTGCATCAAATGGATGTAAAGACAAGCTTTCTCAATGGTGAGATTGAGGAATAAGTTTACATTGAGCAGCCAGATGGATTCGTGATACATGAGCAGACATCTCATGTGTGCAGGTTGAAGAATGTTGATTTTTCAGTAAGTTAGGTTAATCATGAAATTCATTTCATTTTATCATTTAACTTAACCATAGAAAATAATGTTGCAGCAACCAAGATCACAAGAAGAAACACCATGCACAAGAACACAAGAAGTATCCTGGGAAACTCTTCTCAACAAGGGAAGAAAACCCAATCAAATCCTTTGCTATATTCTCCAAGAGAAAGACCTTCACCACCAAGAAAGACCTAGCACACAAGAGGGTGCTCAAGCCCTAGAAGACTAGCGCCCAAGAGAGGTGCACACCTTTTCCCAAGTAGATGTATTTGCTGAAATTTCCAAACTCACAAGAAAATATATGATTCCACAATGGGGAATCATCCCTTACTTATATTAGACTTGTCCTATCAACAAAGGCGTCTATTGGCTCAACAGGACTGACCTCTCTCAGTGACATTATAATTATTATTATTATAATTAATATTAACCATATTAATTATCCTTTACATTTATTATTAATCACATTAAGGTGGGGCCGACTTGTACCCTTTACATAACAATTAGGGTTACAGGTAGGTCTAACTCTTGAACAACATATAGCAAAGGATCTGATACACCCACTAGTGCTCATCCACTAGGGGCACATCCATAGGGACGCCATAGCTCTGGCTCACTGCATTACACAGAAGAACCAGTTCTACACATGTTCGCTTGTGCTCATCCACAGGCATGTCCACTCTACAAATCTTCTTTCCCACTGCCTCACATAGGAGAATCATCTAGAGTTTTCTCGTCAACTCTATTGCTCAGAGGAGGCTAACACATCATCTTCATTTCTGTTCACATGATGATGCACCCAACACTTTGGGATTTCACACGTTCACCTTGTGCTCAACCATAGGCACGTCCAACTCATCAGATCGCCTTTCCAACTGGATAATCATTTGGAGTTCTTCTCACTCTCTGAATGGAGGAGGTCATCTCTATGTTCCTAGCTCTGTCTCAGGCAGGAACCACGTACCCTTCTTAGGGGATTTCTCTCAGGTTTGTAAGCTGAGAGAAAGACTTCACATAGTTGCAATGATCTACACCTCACAGGTTTGTAAGCTTGAGAATGTCTCACATAGCTGCATTCATCAACACTCCCTCTTAGCTAGGGAGGCATTCTTTATCATGCCAAGTCTCACACGGATGTATTTTGAATTTTGTCTCGGCTGGAGTTATCGACACTCCCTCTCAACTAGGGAGCCATTCTTCACGAAGTTAATTCGGTGAAGATATCTGCAATCTACTCATGTGTAGGAAGGTATTGCATGTGTACGATTTTCCTCTGCATCATATCTCTGAAATAAGGATATTTCATCTCATCGTATTTCGATCCATCAGGAAACACTGGGTTCTCAAGGAGCTTTATTCACGGCTCTTGGTTATCATCATAGGTTCCATCTCATGGTCAAGTAAATCTGCCAGAAGCTTGTGAAGTCACATTGCTTCACACACTTGATGCTTGCATACTCTGCCTTTGTGGTACTCAAGGCTACAGAGTTTTGTTTCCTGCTGCATTAGGAAACCATGAAAAACTTTACGATAGAACATCAGTCAGATGTGCTTTTCCGATTCACTGTACTTTTTGCTCATTTTGAATCGTCATATCCTGCAAACTCAAGTTTATGCTGGAGGCATATCTTAGGTCATATTCAACTGTGCCTCGTATATATGTCAATACATGTTTTGTTGTTTTCTAGTGAGTCCGTCTCGGTTGACTCATGAAATGACTAGGCACATTCATTGCATGGCATGAATAAAGTCTGGTGTTGACCAGATACATTAGTGATTCAATTAGCTGTGGACCAGTCTCGTCTGAATCATCATCAATCTTCTTCTTTAAATCCATCACGGTGGATTTTGCTTTCTGTCATACTGAACATCTTTAATATTTTCACTGTATATTTTCCTCGACTCAAGAAAATCTTATCAGTCATATGTCATACTTCTTGTCCCAAGAAATAGTGCATCATATTCAGATTCTTCATCTCAAATTCATAAATCAAGGATTACTTGTAACAACAACGCTTTCTGAATAAGTAATCAGGATCAGGCTCTCGTCACTAACACTGTAATGATATAGGTTTGGATTAGCAACACTCTTGCTGAAATCCAAACTTGTCAAGAATCTATCTATCTGATATAGTTTCCAACTCATGGATGGTAGTACAGATGGAAGTGTATCGGGTTCACTAGATCAAGTGTCTTATCATAGACAACTCCCTCTATTTGTGAGAAACCTCTGGCTATAGATTTCATTTTGTATTTCTTGACACTTTCATCAGCTGCATGCTTTACCGCAAACTTCCCTTTTTGGTCCCTAAATAATATCTTATGCATCATTCTTTTAGGATATACTGGTATTCTTCTGTTATGGCATCTTTCCATACCGGTTCTCTTGTTGCTTCTCTAAGACAAGGAGTCTCAGCATTAATGAAGTGGCTCATGACTGAAGAATAGCTCGAAAATCTCTTTTGCTTTCTCAGAATGTGGCTTGAGAGGCTTGTATGTTTCTTTGCCTCTTGCAGAGTGAGTCTAGGTAGGTATTTTATGCCCTACTGCAATATCTCTGAACATATCAACTGGAGAAACTGGATAACCTAGAGTAATGTTTGTCTCCCTCTGAATTGTTGAAGGGGGAGAAGGTATTGTCTCACTGTCAATCTCCATCTGAGATTCTCTGGGTCTTTGAAAAAAATGTCTCTTCTTCAAGGACGTCTCTGTTTGTCTCTGACTAGGGATGTCTTTAAAAATTCACTGTATCCTTTCTTCCTAAAGGATCTAGCTTGGACTTCTTCTCTTTGGGTACATGAAAATACATTGGGCACCCAAATAAACTGAAGTGTTCAATCTCAGGCTTAATTCCGGTGAAGACTTCTTTGGGAGTTATGTTTTTCAAAGTCTGGTGAAGACTCTTGTTCTGCACATATATTGTGTCATGCATGCTTCTTCCCGTGGAATCCTATAAGGATTATGATCATGCTTTGTAGCATTGGTTGTCTCAATGATGGTTCTATTCTTCTTCTTTCTCAAATGGTTTTGGCTCCTTCTGAGTCAAGTGACTCCCTCTGGAGGATAAGCATCTTATTTTCTTGTTAACCTATCTGGAACAAGAGAACAAAAAGAACCAACACAAGAATATCTCCTAAAGGAGAATAATGAGTATATCTCTAGAATCAAAATATTTTAAGGAATTTGTCACAGCTACAACACCTACTTGTAATGTAGCAAGCTTTTAGAAATATAGGTTAGAGGAATGACAATTACAACAATCAAACCTGGAGTCTTTACTTTGAGTGTGTTGTTTCTCTGAATGCACTGAGATCCCTCTGGATCCATGACTTCAACAAAGGCTCCTTCCTCCTGCAATTTCACTCATGACAATGATACAACTAATATATACAAGTGCATACCTGAGGATGCTGATATGATTGCTCCAATGGCTCTTGGTTGATCTCTATCCTCTAAGATCTTTATGAAGAAGATAGTCATGGTGTCACCTTTTGTCATCTTTGTTATTTTGAAGCTGGCCCTTCAAAGTAAGGGCTTGAGTAGGTGATTGGCTTCCTTGTCCTGACGTCATCTTCCTTCCATTCATTGATAGTTGTCTCTAGTAAACTCTTTTGTATTACCCACAATAAGTCTTCCTCTGAAGTTTTGTCTTTCAAGAACTTTGAAGTTGCTTGATCCATCAAGCTTATCTTCCATCATAGTTTTTGTTTATCATAATTTTAGATTCTTCACAGCCCTTTGTCAACTAGGCTAGAAAACCTAACGACTAGGCTAGGCTAGCACTTTTAGGTTTTATTGGACTTGTGACTGCCAACAATAAGCCTTTGAGAGATAGGAGAACACTGGTGAGCTGAAGAGCTCCTTCAATGAGTTTGCAGAAACCCTAATTCTGAAATTTCTGTAGAATTTAGCGAAACCCTAGAAACCCTAGGGCCAAACTTTCAAAATGCTCGGAATGTTACTTTGAGAGTCTAGGCCATAGTCAACTGTCCCAGCAATATATCTCAAGACGTTTTTTGCCCCAACCATGTGAACACTCCTCGACTCAATCATGTATTGACTGAGAGTGTTCACGGAAAAACAAATATCTGGTCTGGTGTTAACCAGATACATGAGTGAACCGATCAATTGCCTGTATACTGTGGCATCCACCAACTAGCTATCTGAAGCACTAAGCTTCTTCCAGTTGGTGATCATAGGTGTAGACATGGGTTTGCAGTTTTCCATCTGAAATCTACTCAAAATATCTGTTGTATACTGCCCCTGCCCGAGAAATATGTGACCCTCCTCCTGCCATACCTCCATACCCAGAAAGTAGTGCATCAATCCGATATCACTCATCTCAAACTCTAATGCAAGTCCCAGCTTGCACTCAACTATGAGATCCTCGGCTCCAGTAATGAATAAATCATCCACATACAAAATGAGAATGAGTGTGTCCTCACCCCTAATGATGAAATAGAGGTTCGGATCAACATCGCTCTTCTCGAAGCCCATCTGAAGCAAATAAGTATCAATGCGTGAATACCAAGCTCGGGGAGCTTGCTTCAGACCATATAATGCCTTCCTCAGAAGACACATGTGAGTCTCCCTGTCACTCACCTCAAACCCCTGTGGCTGCTCTATGTACACCTCCTCCTCAGTAAATCCATTCAGAAATGCGGTCTTCACATCCATCTGGTGAATGCTCCAACCCATCTCTGCTGCTATGGCAATGATAGTCTTGATAGAAGTGTATCTCGCAACTGGTGCGAAAGTCTCGTCATAATCGACTCCCTCAATCTGTGAGAAGCGTCATGCCACATCTGACTGAACATGCTCTGACTGTGACCCTGAAGCTGTGCATGGTGACCCTGTCATCCCTGATACTGGTGTACTCGAAATCTGAGGTTGTGCTCCCTCTGAGACTGCAATCGATGACTCTGCATCATCCTCAACTCCAACTCTCGACTCAAGAGATCTTTGAAAAGCCCTATCCTCCTCAAATCTGACATCTCTGCTCACCACCACTCTCCTAAGTGGCGGATTGTAGATGCGATAGGCTTTGGACACCTCTGAGTATCCAGTTGGAATCCCCTGCTGGGCTGTGGGGTCTAGCTTTCTCCTCCTCTCTCAGGGGACATGAGAGAAAGTCAAGCACCTAAAGATCCTGATGTGCTCGACATCGGGCCTCCTACCAGTGAACGCCTCCTCAGGGGTCATCTTCCCCAATATCCTGTGGGGGCTCCTATTCTGCAGGTAAACTGCAGTAGCACTTGCCTCTGCCCATAAGTACAAAGGAAAACTCTGATCATGCAGCATGGATCTCGCTGCATTGGTAATGGCTCGGTTCTTCCTCTCGGCAACCCTGTTCTGCTGGGGGTTGTAGGGTATGTTCATCTGTCTTCTAATGCCATGTTGGGCACAAAAGTCTACAAACTGTCTCGAGGAATACTCTCCCCTGTTATCCAACCGCAAGACTTTGATCCGCTTTCTCGATTGGTTCTCCACAAGAGCTCTGAACTCTTGGAACCGTGTGAAGACCTCACTCTTGGCCTTCAGGAAATAGATCCAAGTCTTCCTTGAGTAGTCATCAATAAATGTGAGATAGTACTCACAACCACTCACGGACCTCCGAGTCATGGGTCCACACACGTCCTTGTGTACTAAATCCAGTATCCCAATTGACTTGGTGTCATTGCTGGGGAACGATGCCTTGTTAAAATTACCAAGCACACACCCTCTGCAAACATCCTGATGCTCAATACTGATCTGTGGCACTCCGGTCGCAACCTCTCTCAGTCCTCCAAGAGCTCTATGATGTAGGTGGGCCATCCTGCGATGCCATAACCCACATAACTGTCTGCTGCTGTCGCTACTCGCTGCCAATGCATGAAGTGGTTGAAAAAGCAATCTGAACCGTTTCCCATCCCTCACTCCAATCACCTGTCCTGAGGCAAGTGAAGGCCCCCGAGGATGAATGAGTACTTCGGTGCCTCTGAATGTCACCTCAAGACCTCTATCCTGGAGGGTGGAAACTGAAATCAAATTCTTTTTCAGCCAAGGGACATAAAGAACGTCCTTGAACGATATAGGTGGCAAGCTATCTCTCCGAAAGGTAACTGTGCCAATCCCATCAACTCTGACCAATGTGTCATCTCCAAGAGAAATCTCTATCCTGACCTCGGTGTCTTTGAGATTAGTGATGTGCTCTCAAACTCCAGTCATATGGATTGAAGCCCCGCTGTCAATATACCGGACACTAGGTGCCGTCTCAACTGAAGTGCGGCATATGAGGAAAGCACACTCTCTCTGAAACTGTGTCTGAAAATCTGTCTCCTTTGCTGTAGCTGTGATACCACCCTTCTTCTTCCTGTTCGGACACTGTCCAACATAGTGCTCGAACTTCTTACAAACAAAGCACTTCACTTTGCTCATATCTCTCTTCTGACCAGTGCTGCTCTCTCTTCCACTCCCTTGTGGTTGGGCCCCAAACTTGGGACCCTGACAACCCCCACGACTGGCCTTCTTCTTGCCCTTTGTCCAAAGAGCAAGATCCTCCTCACCCTGACCAATCTGCTGTTGCTGTTGCTGCCGCTGTCGAGAAGCCTAATCTCCTCCTGGACGAAGTCATCCCACATCCTCTCCCATGTAGTCATGACCTCCCTGGCAACAATGCCTCGTACAAATGGACCCCACCAATAGCTTCATGTTTGGTGAAGCTATTCATAGCTTGCCTCACCAAAGAGTTAGGGTTCACAATCTCTCCGACGGCTGCGAACTCGTCTTTGATCTGAGTGTAGCGACCAAGGATTGAAGTTATTGACTCATCCTTGAGCATGTGAATGCCCCTGAGTCGATCATGAAGAACCATGATACGGTTCTCATTGGAGCTTTGATACAAGTTGCAAAGAGATGCCTACATCTCGAATGCACAAGTCTACCCCGTCAAATGGGGTATGATATGGTCACGAATTGCGTCAAAAATGGTCCTCTTCGCCTTGTTGTTCCTTTTCCTGAACTCTGCCACCAAGACGGGAACAGTGACAGGAATGGGGGGAACAACTACCTCGACTATGTCCCGTAGCTCGAGGTCCTCTAAGACGAAGACCATCCTTGCCTTCCAAGGCGACCAATTGCTAGCCCCTGCTAGCCTGTCCTCAACCCGCATCTGAGATGTTGACATCTCTGCCAAACTGCACTCCCAACTGATGCTCACACTCCCAAGGAAAACACTGTTTCACTCCTGTCAACACAGGTGTGCAAAGAGACAAGTGTAATTTGACCTCACTCCTAACAAAATAGGTGTGAAAAGAGGTCAAGTCAAATCAGCGTCACTCCTATTGCGTAGGTGTGAAAAGAGACTGATGACAAGTGCCAAAACTGCCCAACTGTCCTCTACAAAAATATGCCTTGTAACAACCACTAAATGAGTCAATGTCTGTCCACAAAATTCTGCCAAGAAGATGTATATGACAGCCAACAAAATGCTGCCCCAACTGCTCAAAATTTCAGCCACCTCAACTCTGATACCATGAAGATTTTCAGGTCCTATCAAGCTTGCCTACTGGGTCTGTCTTTGACCACAGTTAGACTCTAAGTTTCAACTGTTATGTAAAGTATATGCTGTTGTTTTAGGACAGCCAACAGTCCAAGAACTTCATGCTGATTTGTTATGGTTGTATTTGCAATTTTAGGTGCTCTAGCATGTAGTTATAGTAACCAGAAGTTAGCACATGCATACTAAAATAAATACAACACACCTAAAGATCTTTACAACTGAAAATAAGTAAATCTAAGAGACTAACACATGCATTTTTGTACACAGGTATTTTTGGTCAACATGACCCTGGATAAACTCCCCCCAGGGAAAACCAATTTGGGATATATGTCTATATATGAGGAAAGCAGAAGGTGGAATACAACAAGTTCAAAATATAGAGGAACTTGATACAATATCAACTCGTTTTGATTGAAACACAAGTCGAAACCTCCAAGTGCGCCCCACATACAAGCTCTCAAATCCACTAAAACTGCTCCAACTGCAAATTGTGAGCTCAGATCTGGAAACCCCTCCACTTGAATGAATCTCTGTTAGATGGCCTCCCTCTGAAACTGATCTCACTGCAATCTGATGGCTGGAAACTGATCTCTTTACAACTGATGCACCCTCATAAGCAAGTGCGCCCTCCACAGAAGTGAAACCTCCCTGGTAAATAAATCAAGCTAGATGTTGGTAGCCTCCCTCCATGAAAGCTAGCACCCAAGCTCAAGCAACCTCATGCAACAAACCTCATCTTCATCCTCCAAGTCTTCCTCTCACAATGAACAAATGAAGAATGATCCTCTCCTTCACCCTTTGCACCCCTCTTGAACATGCATAAGGAAACCTAAGATATGAATGGTGAAGATCATCTCATCTCCCATCTAATCAATGGTTGAGATCTCCCCAAAAATATCTAAGTCAATAACCCACTTTGGGTTAAGTTTCCTAAGTTCACTTTATGTCCCTAATTCACCCACTTTGTGAATTAATAGTCATTTTAGGCATAAATGACTAAATTTCACTTTTGACTTAAAACTCCTAAGTCAAAGTGAAATTAGACAAAAGTACAAGGTACAAAGTGTATAGTCTATCCATATGTGCTAAGGAAACACATGGGAAACACCTCCCAAGGTACAAAACTCAACAACCCCAAGACTAGTGCCTATCAAATCTTGGGAAAATGGAGTCAAGGAAGATCACTTTAAAAAGGGCTGTTTTGTGAATAATTAATATGGAGAGGGATGCAAATAATATGCCACATTCAAACTTAATATTGCTTGAAAGAACTATAGAAATAAATTTTGGAGAGCCCTATTAGTGCTACTCTTGAACAAGTTGATGAAGGTGCTGTCCTACAATGATATATTAATTACAACAACAACTTGTTTGATGGTGAAGAATTAATATATGCAAAAATATAACCGAAAAAAGGAAATAAGAAGGAGAATCTCCATACATTACTCCTATCCGAATGGTAGATGCTCCATTACAAGGCTTTCACAACACATTCTTTGCAAGAGATTCCTACAATTATCCAACAACATTAAAAGCAAGCAAAAATTAAGCCTCACATATGATAGATCGATACTCCAATCTTCCATTAAGCTTGCCAAAATAATATATAATGTAGCCCAAGGGCAGAGCTCCTTAATCCCCAAATTCTCAACCATTACAATGGAGAGAGAGATCCTCTTTTATAGAGTGAGTCTCTTCTCTTACACAATTTAATATTATTATCTTTTAAGTTTTAACTAATTCCATAACAAGTCAAACAAATATTGTAGTGATGGAGTAGTTAGATCTCTCCTAAATCCATGGTTGATCATGTTATAACATGTGGTAACTAGCCTCTCCAAGGAAATTTTTTCTCATCCAAAAATAGTAGTAGTATGCACCAAATAATGCTCATGAAGGGGATGCACCACCAGGAGTAATATCTGGGCCTTTAGTCAATCCAGAGTGCTGGTTGGGCAGGGTATAGGTAGGTGATCAGTTAGGGGTGATGGATGGGTACGCAGCTCTCTGTACTCCCTTTTTCCAATAGATAGCAATAGATGGTAGTTTTCTTCATTGCCAATGATTCAACCTTGTTGTAATAATAAAAAACGGGAGGTGGTCAAGGAAATCCTTGTCCCTCAAAGTCAAATGCTAAGTGTCCACATGGAATGCGCCCTCCAAGACTGTGCAAGGATCTTCACTTCACATGTGCGAATTCCAATGTAACCAACTCCATGGATGAATGTGCAAGATACCAAGTCAATGTAGTGCTCCACAAGAAAAGATGTAGTCAAAACCCCAAAATAGCAAGTGGATTGTCTCCACAAAGCAAATCCAAGGAGATAAGGGTGAATTAGGGTTTTGACCATGCCAAAACTCCATGAAATAATAAAATATATATCTTCAAGAATAGCAAGAAATGTCTCCACAAGTGCGCACCCTCCAAGAATATCTGAAAATAGTAAGAGGAAACCTTCCACACATGCACCCTCCAAGAATAATCTCCAAAAATAGAGAGGAGACCAAGTACAAGAGCATGCTAATTCACATGTCCCTCCTCATGTGCCACATGCCTCCCAATAACATCCTCCATAACCACCCCAAATAAAATAATATATACTTGCCAAGACAAAGAGGTGAGGGTGTTGTCCAATGATGGTCAAAATATGCCAAGTGTAGCTGAAATATCCATGCAATAAAGATAAGAGAGCACCTAGAAGAGGTACACCCTAGAAATTGTGCCATGTAACTACCTCAACCACCCAACAAAACATAAAATATTCTCCAAGTGAAGTGTGCCCTAGGAGAAAGTGCCAAGATGGTTAGAATTCATTAATAGAATATTCCTCCATATGCCATGTCATACATGTGTCCACCAACCCAAGAGAGTGTGCCCTAGAGAAGTGTGCCAACATCTCTAAGATACCAATAGAATATTACATGCCTTAAAAGTTGTGCCCAAGAAGGGGGGCACACCAACTAAGTCCAAATATCCACTCCAAGTGTGAAAAGGGAGCATATAAAATAGGGTTCCCAAGCTATTAACCTTAATTAGGATAAATTAGATTAATTTAACCATTGAATAGTTAAATTGACCTCAACATGTGTGCACAAGGGTTGATGCTCAAATATAACCATAGTTCTCCTCCCAATTAGTCACTCACAAATTAAATCACCATCATCTAACCCCTTGGGGGGCTAGAACCATCATCCATATCCAAGATAAGCATATATACCAAATCACCATAATGAGATAGTATGCTCCACATCCATCAAAAGTGCAACCAAGGGGTGATCAACAAGGCAAGCACATGTGAGAAAACCACCAAGCAGCAAGCACACTCACTATCCAACCGAGGAGAAGTGAGTCTCCCTCAACCAAAGATCTCCATCAAGTGATCAAATGCAATGAAGAGAAGGGGCTACATGAAGATGTATACCCCCAAGTCGGTCCAATGCTCCAAAAGTACCAGCAACAAATCTATATCAATGTGTGAAAATCACAAGATGGAACCTCATACAATATAAGTTGTAACATGCACTATAGCCTTCTTTCCTCAATAGTCCAAAGTTTAGACTCATCCATCAACATGTGAACCCTGCACTTTCGAGGTGTAAAGTTAGAACACCCTCTAATCGGGTGTACTCTCTGAGACCTAGGTTAGGCATTCATATAACTTTTGAACACACCTCAAGCTAATAGATCAGTTAGAAATAAAAAATATCTGTGACCTATCACAAATGCAGATCACCTCTTGCAGGGATAAACCAACACTCCAATAACTAGAGTTTCTTGGGCATCTCACCCACAAATCTTGCATAGGTCCTTTTACCTATCTCAAGGATAGATTGATTCAACTATTGGAGACTTCTAGGCATCACTTGTTGATATCTTTTGACAACAACTCCTCTTTGGAGGAAACAACCTTTTCCATAAACAGATTGGAAGATTTCTGATCATGTGCTTTGATACCATGTTAATTTTCAAAACATGGTAAGCAGATCTGAACTCCTAAAACAAAAACCATAAAGCTAGTATATTGTAATTGAGTTTACTCTTATCAAAACAATAGATAAAGAAATGTTAGACCTGTTAAACTTCTAAACCCAGCATACAGATTTTAATGCCAATAGTTTTACAACCCAGATTTTAATCTTTTATGCAGAAATATAAATCTGAACTATGCACTGAAAATACAGCTGAGTTTAATCACTAATTTGCACAGCAGAAACTGAACATGAAACCAAGCACATTAAAAACTCACAACAAAAAATTTACCCTGGAAACCCCAAACCAGCTAAGAGGGGATTTTGTTATGGCTTCAGAGGAAATTACAGCCGCATAAAATACACAGAAAATCTTACAACAGATTTTTCCCTTTCTTTGGCTGTACATCCCAGCCCAAATTGGCCTGTACGGTCCAACAAATATTCAGCCTGTCTTGGCTGCTGTACGGCCCAGAAAATCGTCCTCTCCCAGCTGTTGTACAACACAGCAAGTACGGCCTCTTTAAGCTGCTGTACGGCCCAGAGAAATTGGGCCCTTCTTGCCGCTGTATGGCCCTAGCTCGGCTTCCTTCAGGCTGCACAGTACATCCCTGTACGGCCTGCTCCTTGACTGCTTGGTACGGCCTGGTTATGGCCTCTTCACTGCCCTATGCACCCAGCTCAACTCTGCCCCTATTCCTCAGCCAAATCGTCCTCTTGCTCTTCAGCTCAATGTGTGTCTTCACCCTTTTCCTCAACTCCCTTTTATCTTTTTCACTTTACTCTATTTCCCCCTTTCATGATCTTTCTAGAAGACTCCAAAAAATTCACTTAAGTGAAATATTTATTTCCTAAGTGAGAAACTTAGGAAATCTGAGTAATAAGCCAATAAAAATTAAATGAATAATTTTTATGCTTTTCCTAAGTCAAAACTTAGGATAAAATAATTTTTTTTGATCTGGGTATTAATTAAATGTCTTCAACATGTTTGGACACTTAGGCCTATGTTGAGACACCTTCCAAGTTACAATTTTAACACTCCCTCTTAGTGAGGAAGGTGTTCTACACCACCCCCAACTTGGCCCTAAAGAAGGAAAACTTGCCTATCATCAAGACCTTGTGAGAATGTCTGCAATCTGCTTACTTGTAAGCACATACTGTAGCTTCACTTGCCCTTTCTCAGCACAATCCCTGATGAAATGAAATTTGATCTCAATGTGTTTGGATCTGTCATGGAACACTGGATTTTCAGAGGGCTTGATGCAACTCTAATTATCACAGTGTATGACAATTGTCTCCATCTCCTAGCCAAACAATCCCATGGGTAGCTTCAGAAACCAAATGGCCTCACAAGCTGCTAAGCTGGCTACCATGTACTCTGCCTTAGTAGAGCTCAATGCAACTAACTTCTGTTTCCTGCAAAACCAAGAAACAACTCCTGATCCCATGCTGAAACAACACTCTAAAGTGTTTTTCCTGTCGACTGTGTTGCCTGCCCAGTCTGGATCTGTGTAGCCCATCAACTTCACTCCATCTCCCTGGATGTAACTCAACCCATACTCAACTGTGCCACATAGATATCTAAGAACATGCTTTGCTGCCACCCAGTGTACTCTCCTCGACTCAACCACGAACTGAATGAGTGTGTTAACTGCAAAGCATATATCTGTTGTAGTGTTGACCAGATACATGAGAGAGCCAATCAACTGCCTGTATAAACTTTAAAGTAGGGTCCACTGCCTTTGATATGGAAGCATCAATCTTCTTCCAGTTGGTGACCATGGGCATAGACATAGGCCCGCAGTCCTGCATACCAAATCTCTTCAGAGTCTCCACTGCATACTTCCCCTATCCAAAGAAAGTCTGACAATCTCGCTGCCACACCTCTAACCCTAAAAAGTAGTGCATCAACCCCAAATCCTTCATCTCGTAATTCGAAGCAAGGTACCTCTTGCATTTTGCTATGAGCCTCTCTAAACTAGTGAGAAACAGGTCGTTCACATACAATACAGGAATGAGTGGCTCACCTCCAACAATGATGTAGTAGAGTTTTGAGTCTGCCTCACTCTTGGTGAAGCCCAACCCCTGCAAGTAGCTATCTATCCTCGAATACCACGCCCTAGGAGCCTGTTTGAGCCCATACAAGGCTCTCTTCAATTTGCACACGTGGGAATTGTAGATTTTTGAGGAACTAGAAGGCTGCACAACAGGTCTGTCTTTGACCTCTTGTTGGGCTCTAAGTTTACTCAATCAAATATGTCCTTGCTGCTGTTTTAGGACAGCAAACAGGTCTGAAATTTTACTGCCAAGAAAACTGCCTTCAAACTGATGGTTATATGCTCTTTTAAGGTGCAATTTCAAGTGTTTTAGTCACTGAATGTTAGCACATGCAAACCTTAAAACATATAGCACTCCTCTAGGATCTTTACAAGATCCTACTGCTGATTTAAACACTAAGCATACATGATAAATGAACACAAGTATTTTTGGTCAACATGACCCTGGATAAAACCCCCTCGGGGAAAATCAGTTTAGACTGAAAGTATATATATGTGATGTTTCAAGCATGGAAAACAACAAGTAAGAAAATACAATGGAACCTGTACAAATAGGAAGCTGCTCTCAAGATTTGCTAGAAGGTTCCAAGAAGGATGAGCTCAAACAAGTGTGCCCCCTTCCTTTGTTGCCTCTTCCACTGAACTGATGCACCCTTGATCTTCTCTTGACTGTTTGAGAAACCCTTGCATGCAAATCTCTATTTTTATGTTGTCCCAAACCTCCACCAATCAGATCTGCAAAAGCTCAACAACTGCTAGTACCTGCTAAGCTTGCGCCCTCCACCAAGCAAGAACCCTCACCACAAAATAAATAGGCCCTAAGCCTCCTTGCGCCCTCCATGAAAGATGGCGCCCAAGCTCTCCTCTCCCAATGCTTCCATTCTCATCCTCTTGCTCCTTTCCAAACTCTCCAAGTGAAAAAATGAAGGAATGAGCCTCCTTTTTCCCTATACGCCCCTCTTAAGGAATCATAAGGAAACCTAAAAGATCGTTGGTTAGGATCACTCCAAGCCATATCTAATCCATGGTTGAGATCTCTCAAAAAAAATCTCAACTCAAAACCCACTTTGGGTTAAGTTTCCGTAGTTCACTTTATGTCCCTCAGTTCACCCACAAAGTGAATTAATAGTCACTTTTCACTCAAGTGACAAATTTCACCCTTTTGACTTAGAAAAATGTCAAAGTAAAATTAGACATAAAGTACAAGGCACAATGGGTCAAATATTTCCCTCTTGTGGTTAGAGACCCAGAACCACAAGGGGACCACTTCCCTTGGTACACACCCGAACTCAACACTCCCTCTTACAGAGGAAAGTTTTTCTCACCAAGCCCATCTTGTCTTTGAAGTAGACATGCTTACACCTTGGCAATGCCTTGGTTAGAATATTTTCCATTTGCTGATTAGTAGGAATATACTGGAGCTTCACTGCCCCATGCTGAACCCAATCTCTGATGAAGTGGTATCTGATCTCCATATGCTTCGACCTTTCATGAAACACTGGATTCTCAGAGAGTTTGATACAACTCTGATTATCGCAGTGAATGACTGTCGGGGACAACTCTTGACCAAATAAACCAACCAACAACTTACGAAGCCAAATGGCCTCGCAATTGGCCTGAGTAGCTGCCATGTACTCTGCCTCGGTCGAACTCAAAGCAATTGACTTTTGCTTCCGGCTAAACTAGGAAACAACTCTTGATTCCAAGCCAAAGAAACACCCTAAGGTGCTCTTCCTGTCAGTAGAACATCCTTCCCAATCTGAGTTTGTGTAGCCAACCAAACTGACTCCATCCCCTCTGACGTAGTCCAAACCAAAATCCACTGAACCTGCTATGTACCTCAAAACATGTTTTGCCCCAATCGAGTGAACACTCCTAGGCTCCACCATAAACTTATTAAGAGTGTTCATGGAAAAACAAATATCTGCTCTGGTGTTGACTAGATACATCAAAGAACCTATCAACTTCCTGTATCTCGTAGCATCCACCAACTGGGAATCTGAAGCGCTAAGCATCTTCCAGTTGGTGACCATAGGTGTAGACATGGGCTTGCAGTCCTTCATCTAAAACCTGCTCAAGATGTTTGCAACATACTTCCCCTTCCCTAGAAAGATATGACCCTCCTCCTGCCAAACCTCCATGCTCAAGAAATAGTGCATCAAACCGATGTCTGTCATCTCAAACTCTGATGCAAGTCCCAACTTGCAATCAACTATAAGAAGCTTTGCTCCTGTGATGAACAAATCATCAACATACAGTATTAGAATGAGTGTATCCTCACCTCGAATTATATAGTAGAGGTTAGGATCTGCCTCACTCTTCTCAAACCCCATCTGAAGCAAATAGGCGTCAATACGTGAATACCAAGCTCTTGGAGCTTGCTTTAGACCATACAGTGCCTTTCGCAGAAGGCACACATGAGAATCTCTCTCCATCACCTCAAACCCCTGTGGCTGCTCAATGTACACCTCCTCCTCAATAAAGCCATTCAAAAATGCGGTCTTTACATCCATCTGATGTATCCTCCAACCCATCTCTGTCGCTATGGAAATAATGCTTCGAATGGACGTGTATCTTGTAGCTGGTGTGAATATCTCATCATAGTCAACTCCCTCTACTTGAGAGAATCCTTGCGCCACAAATTGGGCCTTGTGTTTCTCTATGCTGCCATTTGCAGCATACTTGGTCTTATACAACCATATGGAAGTCACAACTGACTTCCCCACTGGCCTCAACACCACCTCCCATACATCATTGCGCATAATGTGGTCATACTCCTCCAGCATGGCATCTTGCCAAACGTGCTGGTCAACTTCCTGCGCAAATGTCTCGGGCTCTAAATTTGTGATGCTCGTCACCATCGCTAAGTAGGACCCAAGCCTATCTGGTGCTTTGCTCTCTCTGAACAACCCCCATGGCTCTCCAACATTCTCCTTGTCTTCCTTCAGGGTCTCTTGAAACCATCTCGGTTTCCTCTTCCCTGGAGTAACCAAAGGAGAAGTAAGATCCCCGCGCCCATGAGTCTCTGTCTCAGATCTCATGCCAACACTTTGAGATCCTGAAGTCCCTGTACCCTCTACCTGAACCCTATGCAACTGTGAACCTGAAGCTGTGCAAGGTGACCTTGTCGCCGCTGAAACTGTTGTACTCGACACTTGAGGTTGTGCTCCTTCTAAAACATCAATTTGTGTCTCTGCATTCTCCTCACTACTGACTCTCAACTCGAGAGACCTCTTGAAAGCTCCACCCTCCTCAAATCTAACATATATGCTCACCACCACTCTCTGCTATGATGGAATGTAGATATGGTAGGCCTTCGAGACCTCTGCGTAACCAACTAGAATCCCGTGCTGGGTTGTGGGGTCTAGCTTTGTCCTCTTCTCTGAGGGGACGTGAGAGTATGTCAAGCATCCAAAAATCCTGATATGCTCAACATCAGGCCTCCTTCCAGTGAAGGCCTCCTCTTGAGTCTTCCTTCCCAAAATCTTGTGGGGACTCTCGTTCTACAGATAAATTGCAACAACACTCGCCTCATCCCATAAGTATAAAGGCAAAGTCTGATCATGCAGCATAGATCTTGCTGCACCTGTAATTGCCCTGTTCTTCCTCTCGGCAACTCCGTTCTGCTGGGGGTTGTAAGGCACGGTCATCTGTCTTCTGATCCCTTCCTGGGAACGAAATTCTACAAACTATGTGGAGGCATACTCACCTCCATTGTTTTACCACAAGACCTTGATCTTCTTTCCTGTCTGGTTCTCCACAAGAGCTTTGAACTCTTGGAACCTCTTGAAGACCTCACTCTTGGCCTTTAGGAAATAGATCCAGGTCTTCCTGGAGTGGTCATCTATGAATGTGATATAGTACTCAAAACCACTCAAGGACGCCCGAGACATGGGCCCACACACATCTGTGTGTACTAAATCCAGTATCCCAGCTGACCTGTTGTCACTGTTGGGGAAAATAGCCTTGGTAAACTTACCAAGCGCACACCCTCTGCACACATCCTGATGCTCAAAGCTGAACTGTGGCACTCCTGTCACAACCTCTCTCTGCACTCCAAGAGCCCCATGATGAAGGTGAGCCATCCTCCGATGCCATAACTCACATAATTGACTGTTGTCGCTACTCGCTGCCAAGCATGTAGGGGCTGAAAAAACAATCTGTATAGTTGACCATCCCTCACTGCAATCACCTGCCCTGAGGTGAGACGGGACCCCTTAGGGTGTATGAGGACCTCTGTCCCTCTGAAGGACACCTCAAGACCCCTGTCCTGGAGGGTGGACACTGATATCAGATTCTTCTTCAACCTAGGGACATACAACACATCCCTGAACAAAATGGGTGGCATACTCTCCCTCTGAAAAGTAACCGTGCCACGCCCAACAACCCTAACAATGGTGTCATCACCAAGCGCAATCTCCATTCTGACCTCAGGATCTCTGAGATTAGTGAAGTGCTCTCTCACACCTGTCATGTGGCTTGAAGCTGCATTGTCTATGTACCAGATGCTGGGTGTCGTCTCAATTGAAGTGCAACAAATAAGGAAGGCACACTCCCTCTCAAATTGTGCCTGAAACTCCTCCTCTTCTGTTGTAGCTGTCGTACCACCCGACTTTTTCTTCCTATTGGGACACTGTCTAGCATAGTGCCACATCTTCTTACAAGCAAAGCACTTCACTTTGCTCATATCTCTCTTCTTCCCACTGCCACTCTCTCCCTGTGGCTTGGCCCCCATCTTGGGACCCTGTCGAGCACCCTTACCGACCTTCTTCTTTCCCTTTGACCAAAGAGCAAGATCCTCATCACCCTCAGATATTCGCTGTTGTCGTGAAGACCCAGAGCTGCATCTCAACTCCTCCTGTACGAAATCATCCCAAAGTCTCTCCCAAGTAGGCATGACCTCTCGAGCAACAATGCCTCGTACAAATGAACCCCAAGGTTTGGAAAAGCTGTTTAAAGTTGTCCTCACCATAAAGTCTGGATCCACAATCTCTCTGACCGCTGTTAACTCATCGCTGATATGGCTGAATCTGCCAAGGTATGAAGTGACTGACTCTGGTTTGAGCATCTAAATGCCCCTGAGATTCTCCTGCAAAACCATCTTTTGGTTCTAGTTGGGACTATGGTAAAGCTTGCACAAGGATGCCCACATCTCAAATGCATAGTCTTTACCAGTCAAGTGGGGTATGCTGTGATCCCTCACTGCATCACAAATAGTCCTTTTCGCGTTGGTGTTTTTCTTCCTGAAATCTGCATCCAACAATGGTGATGGAGCAGGTGCAGGAGGCATCACCACAGGAGCTTGAACTATATCCCATAGTTCAAGATCCTCCAAGATGAAAATGATCTTGGTCTTCCAAGGGGACCAATTGCTAGCTCCGGCTAGCCTGTCCTCTGCTCACATCTGGGATACTGGCATATCTGACCACTGAACTCACACTGATGCTAAACTGCAAAAGAAATCAGCCTCAACACTTGACACACAAGCGTGAAATAAGGCTGTCCAAAACTGTCCACAAATCTGCCAACTGTATTCTAGAAAATCAGCCAACTCTTAGCCACCAAGGCTCTGATACCATGTAGATTTTTGAGGAACTAGAAGGCTGCCCAACAGGTCTGTCTTTGACCTCTTGTTAGGCTCTAAGTTTACTTGGTCAAATCTGTCCTTGCTGTTGTTTTACGACAGCAAACATGTTTGAAATTTTCTGCTAAGAAATCTTCCTTCAAACTGATGGTTATATGCTCTTTTAAGGTGCTCTTGCAAGTGTTTTAGTCACTGAATGTTAGCACATGCAAACCTTAAAACATATAGCAGTCCTCTAGGATCTTTACAAGCTCCTACTGCTGATTTAAACACCAAGCATACATGATAAATGAACACAAGTATTTTTGGTCAATGTGACCCTGGATAAAACCACCCTGGGGAAAACCAGTTTAGGCTGAAAGTATATATATGTGATGTTTCAAGCATGGAAAACAACAAGTAAGCAAATACAATGGAACCTGTACAAATAGCAAGCTCCTCTCAAGCTTTGCTAGAAGGTTCCAAGAGGGATGAGCTCAAACAAGTGTTCCCCCTTCCTTTGTTGCCTCTTCCACTGAACTGATGTGCCTTGATCTTCTCTTGGCTGTTTGAGAAACCGTTGCATGCAAATCTCTGTTTGTATGCTGTCCCAAACCTCCAATCAGATCTGCAAAAGCTCAACAACTGCTATTACCTGCTAAGCTTGCGCCCTCCACCAAGCAAGAACCCTCACCACAAAATAAATAGGCCCTAAGCCTCCTTGTGCCCTCCATGAAAGATGGCGCCCAAGCTCTCCTCTCCCAATGCTTTCATTCTCATCCTCTTGCTCCTCTCCAAACTCTCCAAACAAATAAAGGAATGAGTCTCCTTTTGCCCTATGCACCCCTCTTAATAAATCATAAGGAAACCTAAAAGATCAATGGCTAGGATCACTCCAAGCCATATCTAATACATGGTTGAGATCTCTAAAAAAAAATCTCAACTCAAAACCCACTTTGGGTTAAGTTTCCATAGTTCACTTTATGTCCCCCAATTCACCCACAAAGTGAATTAATATTCACAGTGACAAATTTCACCCTTTTGACTTAGGAAAATGTCAAAGTGAAATTAGACATAAAGTATAAGGCACAATGGGTCAAATATTTCCCTCGTGGTTAGAGACCCACAACCACAAGGGGACCACTTTTCTTGGTACACTAGAACTCAACATGAATCCCTCCCCTGTACCTTAAAACCCTTTGGTTGCTCAATATAAACCTCCTCCTCAATGATGCCATTAAGGAAGGCCATCTTCACGTCCATCTGGTGGATCTTCCACCCCATCTCAACTTCAATAGAGATCATGGCCCTGATTGAAGTGTACCTGGTTATTGGAGCAAAGGTCTCATCGTAATCAACTCCCTCTTTTCTGAGAGAACGCCTTAGCCACAAACTGGGATTTAAACTTCTCCACACTTGCATCCGCAACATGCTTGATCTTATAAATCCACCTTGAGCCTATCATTGATTTCCCCTCTGGCCAGGGCACAACCTCCCATACATCATTATTCATGATGGAAGCATACTCTTCCACCATGGCATCTCTCCACACCTGTTACGTTGATGCCTCCTGAAGCTGGAAGGCTCGACCTCTAACAACTCGCTCATCAGAGCCATGTAACTGGTAAATCTTTGTGGTGCTCTACTCTCCTTGACAGAAGTCTTACGAACAACCCTGTACTCCTGAGCCTCTCTCAAGGTCTGCTCAACCCATCAGGTCTTCCTCCTCCTGGATGATGAAGGAGTATCCTATACCGGTGGAGCCTCCTTCTCCTTCTCCTGCTTTGAAGTCTTAGCATCTGTACATGTACCTATAACCCATGTCTCCTCTTCCTTCTAAGTCTCAAGCTCCTGATCCCCTGCTACTGCTAGAACAATATCATGAGCCTTCTTAAAGGCTCTATCCTCCTCAAACGTTAAATCCCTCCTGACCACTGTGTTCCTCAAAGCCGAGATGTATACTTGGTATATGCCTTGGAAGTCTCTTCGTATCCAACGAAGAACCCCTTCTCAACATTAGCCTCGAGCTTCGTCCTCTTCTTTGAGGGGACGTGATAGTAGACTAAGCATCCAAATATCCTGAAGTGTCCAATCTCCAGTTTCTTCCCTATAAATACCTCCTCTGGAGTCTTTCTCCCCAACACCCTGTGAGGACTCCTTTTCTATATATAGACTGCAATGTTGCAAGCCTCTTCCGATAAGAACCTAGGCAGATCCTGATCATACAACATTGCCTTTGCAGCCCCAACTATGGCCTTGTTCTTCTTTTCCACCTCCTCGTTCTGCTGAGGGTTATATAGAACAATCAACTCCCTCTTTATACCAGCGCTTGCACATAAATCCTTGAAGGCCTTTGAGGTGTACTCGCCTCGATTTTTGGATCTCAGTGTCTTGATCTTTCTCCCCGTCTAGTTCTCCACAAGAGCTTTGAACTCTTGGAACCGATTGAAGACCTCATCCTTGGTGTTCATGAAATAGATCCAGGTCTTTCTGGAATGATCATCGATGAAGGTGACATAATACACGCACCCACTCAAGGATACTGAAGAAATGGGCCCACATACGTCTGAGTGTATCAAATCTAGAATGCCCTCTAATTTGCTGTCATTGTTTGGGAAAGTTGTTTTGGTATACGTCCCCATAACACACCCTTTGCATACCTCATGATGCTCTGTGCTAAAGCCTGGAAGTCTTGTCACTATTTCATTGAGCACCTTGAATGCTCCATGATGCAAATGTGCCATCCTCCTATTCCTAACTCTGCCATGTCACAAGTGTTTCTCACCAATGGTCGGGATGGCTCGAACTGAAGCCTATACAACTTCTCTCTCCTGACTCCAATCACTTTGGTTGTCTTGTAGTTCTTGGGCCGTATGTACACTCTCCCATCTTGGAATGAGACGACATAGCTTCTGTCTTCCAAGGATGAAACAAAAATTAGGTTCTTCGTCATCCTCGGAATAGACAACATGTCCTTCACCATCAATGGCTTCCTGGACTCCCTCTGAAATGTGACTGTCCCATGGCCTGCTGCCCAACACTTGGCATTATTTCCCATCTCAATGTAGAGGTCCGTCTCCTCATCCTTCAAACTAGAGAAGTGATCACGCACTCCAGTCATGTGACTAGAGGCACCACCGTCAATATACCAGACTCTATTGTTGGTTGAATTGGAAAGACATGCAATGAGTGAAAACTCATTCTCAAATTTGGCTGCAAAATCATCAACTTCTGCTAAAGCTGAAGTTGCTATCTGTGACTTCTTGTTGACCTACTTCTTGTTTGGGAACTGGATGACAAAGTGTCCCGGTTTGTGACAAGCAAAGCATTTAACTTTACTTAGGTCCTTCCTCTTTTCACCTTTTGAAGTTTGACCCCAATTTGAGCCTTTCTTGGCTCTGGTTTTTACCTTGCCTACTAGGACAAGATTTTCCTCATCCTCAATTTTCAACCAGTTGGTTTGTGAGCAACCAACTCGCAGCTCTTCCTTAATGAAATTGTCCCATAGCCTCTCCTAGTTGGGAAATTTCTCCCGTGCCACCACTCCTCAGACAAACACGTACCATTGCTTGGTGAAGCCATTCAAGGCTATTCTCACCAGCTCAGTCTCATCCACGACTTCCCCTACTGCTACTAGCTCATCTCTGATCTGAATGAACTTGGTGAGATAAGTTGCAACAATATCTACCCTGGCCATCTTGGTGCTTCTGAGTTTCTCTCTGAGCATCATTTTTCTGCTCTAGTTATCTGATTGGTACAGTTTGGTCAGAGATTCCCACATCTCCTTGGTTGTCATCTTTCCTGATAGGTGAGGAATGATATGGTCCTTCACCCCATCAATAATAATTCTTCTTGCCTTAACATCCTTCCTGATATGAGCAACAAGTTGTGCTAGATCTGCTGGTGGCACTGGAGTTCCCTCAACAAACTCCCATAACCCTTGCTCCTCTAACACCAAAGCTATGTGCTCTCTCCATGGACTGAAGTTAGAAGCGCCCTCCAATCTGTCCTCGAATCTCAACCCTTCATTTGCCATTTCTCTGCTGCCCTAGCTCACTTACCCTTCACCATCAATGGCTTCCTGGACTCCCTCTGAAATGTGACTGTCCCATGGCCTGCTGCCCGACACTTGGCATTATTTCCCATCTCAATGTAGAGGTCCGTCTCCTCATCCTTCAAGCTGGAGAAGTGATCACACACTCCAGTCATGTGACTAGAGGCACCACTGTCAATATACCAGACTCCATTGTTGGTTGAACTGGAAAGACATGCAATGAGTGAAAACTCATTCTCAAATTTGGCTGCAAAATCATCAACTTTTGCTGAAGCTGGAGCTGCTATCTGTGACTTCTTGTTGCCCTACTTCTTGTTTGGGAACTGGATGACAAAGTGTCCCGGTTTGTGACAAGCAAAGCATTTAACTTTACTTAGGTCCTTCCTCTTTTCACCTTTTGACGTTTGACCCCAATTTGAGCCTTTCTTGGCTTTAGTTTTTACCTTGCCTACTAGGACAAGATTTTCCTCATCCTTAATTTTCGACCGGTTGGTTTGTGAGGTACCAAATCGCAATTCTTCCTGAATGAAATCGTCCCATAGCCTCTCCCCGTTGGGAAGTTTCTCCCGTGCCACCACTCCTCAGACAAACACATACCACTGCTTGGTGAAGCCATTTAAGGCTATTCTCACCAACTCAGTCTCATCCACAACTTCCCCTACTGCTACCAACTCATCTCTGATCTGAATGAACTTGGTGAGATAAGTTGCAACAGTATCTACCTTGGCCATCTTGGTGCTTTTGAGTTTCTCTCTGAGCATCATTTTTCTACTCTGGTTATCTGATTGGTACAGTTTGGTCAGAGATTCCCACATCTCCTTGGTTGTCATCTTTCCTGATAGGTGAGGAATGATATGGTCCTTCACCCCATCAATAATAATTCTTCTTGCGTTAAAATCCTTCCTGATATGAGCAACAAGTTGTGCTGGATCTGCTGGTGGCACTGGAGTTCCCTCAACAAACTCCCATAACCCTTGCTCCTCTAGCACCAGAGCTATGCGCTCTCTCCATGGACTGAAGTTAGAAGCACCCTCCAATCTGTCCTCGAATTTCAACCCTGCATTTGCCATTTCTCTGCTGCCCTAGCTCACTTACCCTCCTTGGCAGTTCGACCTCTCTGATGGCTTTTTTACTCTTGAAAAACACCTGAAATTGACTTGGCTTCTATATTTAGAGGCTGAGTTCTGATACCATGTGATTGCACAACACACATGTTAAAGGTGAAGTTCTAGGGCTGAAGTGTGCACCTCTCTTGGGCACTAGCCTTCTAGGTTTTGTGAGCACCCTTTTAGCACTCATTGCATCACCTGATGTAATGAGTGCATAGTGGACTATTCAAATCATGAGAATTATTGGTCAGTTGTGACTAATACTCATGGATATGGGTCATAGATTAGTGACTTACTCTACGCAGTTAATTTCGAAAATGATATCTAATATGGTAATTATTAATTATATTTTGAGTTATTGAGGTCGGCCCTGTTGTGCCAATAGACACCACTTTTGATGTGTCCAGTCTAATATAAATAAAGGTGATTTCTCCATTAAGGAAACACAACACACATGTGAGTTTGGAAATTTCAGCAAGTACTTGTTCTAGGGCTGAAGTGCTCACCTCTCTTGGGAGCTAGTCTTCTAGGTTTTGTGAGCACCCTTTTGTGTGTTAGGTTTATGATGTGGGAGGTCTTTCTCTTGAAGAATATAGCAAAGGATTGGTTGGGTTTTCTTCACTTGTTGAGAAGGGTTTCCCAGGATACGTCTTGTGTACTTGTGCATGGTGTTTCTTCTTGTGATCTTGGTTACTGCAGCAAATTGTTTATGGTGTAACTGCAGTTGTCTATGGTTTAAGTAAAATGCTAAAATTGGAATGAACTTCATGCTTGAGCCTAGCTTAATGAAAAATCAACATGGTATCAGAGCATAGGTCTTGAAGAAGCCATTGCACAAGGCTTCAAAGCAAGCTGTCCTCTTTTTGCAGAACCGTACGACCCTCCTAGGGTTTCCAGAAATTTCGTACCACCCTCCTTCTTTTTCAGTTTTAGCCCTTAATACTTGGACGTTGGGGCTAATTTTGGCATAGGAGAGTACAACCTCCTCCAACGCACTTCCAGAGACTCTCAGAGTGAAATTTCGAGCATTTTGAATTTTTGGCCCTAGGGTTTCGCAATTTTCTGCAGACTTTTGGTTTTAGGGTTTCTGCAGCTCATTGAAGAAGCTTTCAAGCTTACCTGTGTTCTTCTGGATTTTAAGGCTTATTGTTGGTAGTCATAAGTCCAACAAAACCTAAGGTTGCTAGCCTAGCCTATCCGTTAGGTTTTCTAGCCCAGTTGGCAAGGGTTTGTGAAGAATCTGAAAATAAGATGAATATAACACTGGAAGAAGATAGGCTTGATGGATCAAGCAACTTCAGTTCCTAGAAATCAAGATTTCAAGTCAACTTTGAAGAGGAAGACTTATTATGGGTGATACAAAAAGGTTTACCAGAGACAGCTACCGATGAAGAGAAGGAAGATGGCATCAAGGCAAGGAAGATACTCTTCTACTCAAGCTCTTACATTGAAGGGCCAGCTTCAAAATATCAAGATGACAAAAGGTGACACCGTTGCTATCTTCTTCATGAAGATGTCAGAGATCAGAGATCAGCTAAGTGCAATTGGAGAAATCATATCAACACTCTCAGATATGCACTTGTATATATTATTTGTATCATTGTCATGAGGGTACCTGCAGGAGGAAGGAACCTTTGCTGCAATCATGGATCTAGAGGGATCTCAGTGCATTCAGAGGAACAACACACTGGAAGTGAAGACTCCAGGTTTGATTGTTTTAATTATCATGCCTCTAACCTACATTTCTAAAGCTTGCTACATTACAAGTAGGTGTTGTAGCTGTGACAACAATTCTTAAATTGTTTTTGATTCTAGAGATGTACTCATTATTCTCCTTTAGGAGATATTCTTGTTTTGTTTCCTTTCGTTTGTTTTCTTGTTCCAGGTAGGTTAACAACAAAGGAAGATGGTTATCCTTCAAACTTCAGAGGGAGTCACTTGACTTCAAAGGGAGTCACTTGACTCAGAGGGAGTCAAAACTATTTGAGAAGGAGGAAGAACAAAACCATCATTGAGGCAACCAAAGCAATGATGCATGATCAGAGTCTTCTTATGATTCTGTCGGTAGAAGCATGCATGACAACAGTATATGTTCAGAACATGAGTCCTCACCAGATTTTGAAGAACATAACTCCTGAAGAAGCCTTCATCGGAGTGAAGCCTGAGATTGAACACTTCAGGATATTTGGGTGCCCAGTGTATTTTCATGTACCCAAAGAGAAGAGATCCAAGCTAGACCCTTTAGGGAGAAAGGGTACATTTGTGAGATATAGTGAATCTTCGAAGGCATATCGAATCTACAACCCTGGTCAGAGACAGATTGAGATAAGAAGAGATGTTGTCTTTGAAGAAGAGATAGCTTTTCAAAAATCCAGAGAATCTCAGATGGAGACTGATAGTGAGACAATACCTTCTCCCCCTTTAGCAGTTCAGAGGGAGACATACATTATTCCAGTTGATATACCCAGAGATATTGCAGTAGGGCATAAAAGGCCTGCCTGAGCTCGACAAACTCTACAGGAGGTAGAGGGACATACAACCCCTCAAGGAACATCTCGAGAGAGCAAGAGACTAAAGAGATTTTCGAGCTACCTTTCAGCCATGAGCCACATCATTGATTCTGAGCCTTCTTGTCATGGAGAAGTGACAGGTGAACAGGTATGGCAAGATGCCATGACAGAAGAATACCAGTCTATCTTGAAGAATGTTGTATGAGATATTGCTCCAAGACCAAAAGGGAAGTCTGTGGTGACTTCCAAGTGGATCTATAAGATCAGGCATGTAGCTGAGAAGTGTCGAGAAATACAAAGCGAGATCTGTAGCCAGAGGACTCTCACAAGCATAGGGAGTTGACTATGATGAGACATGTGATCCAGTAGCCCAATACACTTCCATCCGTACTGTCATCCATGAGTTGGAAACTACACCAGATGGATGTAAAGACAACCTTTCTCAATGGTGAGATTGAGGAAGAAGTTTACATCAAGCATCCAGAGGGATTCGTGACATACGATGAGAAATCATGTGTACGGGTTGAAAAAAGTCCTGTATGGACTAAAGTAGGCACCTCGTGTTGGGTACGAGAAGATGGATGGATTCTTGATGAGTTTGGATTTCAGCAAGAGTGTTGCTGATCCAAACCTATATTATCATATTGTTGGCAATGAGTGCCTGATCTTGGTCCTGTATGTGGATGATTTATTCCTTATCGGTTTAGAAATACTTATTGTTGAAGGCAAGCGAGCATTGACTTCTTTTTTCGAGATGAAGGATCTGGGTATGATGCACTACTTCTTGGGACTAGAAGTACGACAAAGAACTGATGAGATTTTCTTGAGTCAAGGAAAATATACAGTGGAAATATTCGAGATGATGGACTGCAAATCCATGCCTATACCAATGATGATGAACTTGAAGAAGATGAATGAGGCTTCTTCCGATTCAGATGAGATTCATCCACATGTGTACTGACAACTGATTGGATCATTGATGTATCTGGTTAACACCAGATCTGATATATGCTATGCAGTGAATGTGCCTAGTCAGTTCATGAGTTAGCCAAGACAGACTCACAGGATAGCAGTGAAGCATGTTTTGAGATATCTACGAAGCACTGTTGGATATGGCCTAAGGTATGCCTCCAGTGTAGATTTGAGTTTGCAAAGATATGCTGATGTAGATTGGGCAGGGAGCACAGTGGACCGAAAGAGCACATTTGGTTGTTGTTTTTACCTTGGGGTCTGCCATGGTTTCCTGGTGCAGCAGGAAATAGAGCTTCGTGGCCTTGAGTACCGCAGAAGCATAATATATAGCATTGAGTGTGGCAGTCCACGAAGTAGTGTGGCTTCGCAAGCTTCTGACAAATTTATTTGATCATGAGATGGATCCTACCATTATTCATTATGATAACCAGAGCTGTGTGAAGTTCTCTGAGAACCCATTGTTTCATGATAGATCGAAACACATTGAGATAAAATATCATTATATCAGAGACATGGTGCAGAGGAAAGTAGTACACGTGCAATACCTTCCTACACATGAACAGATTGCAGATATCTTTACCAAACCGCTTGCCAAGACAAAGTTCGAGTACTTCCGTAAGAGATTGGCTTGGTGGAGAATACCTCCCTAGCTGAGAGGGAGTGTTGATGATTATTGCCAAGACGAAGTTCGAGTACTTCCATGCGAGACTTGGCCTGATGGAGAATGCCTCCCTAGCTGAGAGGGAGTGTTGATGATTACAGCTGCATGAGACATCCTCCAGGACACAGACTAAGTCGGCTTGTGAGAGAGCCCATGAGTTGGGTGTGCCCATGAGATGGGTGTGTTGTTCCTCTCTGAGACAGAGATGGAACACCGTGTGCCCTTGTGTGGGGTGAGGAAGTCCATGAGTTGGGTGTGCCCATGAGATGGGTGTGTAGTTCCTCTCTGAGACGAAGATGGAACACTGTGTGCCCCTGTGTAGAGAAGATGCCCATGAGCTGGGTGTGTCGTTCTCTCTGAGATGGAGATGAAACGTTGTGTGCCCCTGGGAAGGGAATATCCCCATGAGTTGGGTGTGTCGTTCTCTCTGAGATGGAGATGAAACGTTGTGTTCCCTTGAGAAGGGAAGATGCCCATGAGATGGGTGTATCGTTTGAGATGAAACGATGTGTACTCCTGTGAGGAGTGAAGGAGCCCATGTGATGGGTTTACTGTTCTCCTCTGTGCAGAGAGTTGAGATGATGTGATACTCTAGATGATTCTCCTGTGAGACATAGTGAGATAGAGATCTGTTGAGTAGGACGTTCCTGTGGTTGGGCACAGGAGGACGTGGTCCTAGTGGCTGAGCACTAGTGAGTGTATATTCTGATGATTCTCCTGTGAGACGTAGTGAGATAGAGAGTTGGACGTCCCTGTGGCTGAGCACAAGTGGACGTGCCCCTAGTGGATGAGCACTAGTGGGTGTATGAGATCCCTTGCTACATTGTCTAAGAGTCAGACTTACTTGTAACCCTAATTGTGATGTAAAGGGTAAAGGTCGGCCCCACCGTAAAGTGAAAGATAATTAATGTAAAAGATAATTAATATGGTAATTATTAATTATATTTTGAGTTATTGAGGTCGGCCTTGTTGTGCCAATAGACACCACTTTTGATGTGTCCAGTTGAATATAAATAAAGGTGATTTCCCCATTAAGGAAACACAACACACATGTGAGTTTGGAAATTTCAGCAAGTACTTGTTCTAGGGCTGAAGTGCGCACCTCTCTTGAGCGCTAGTCTTCTAGGTTTTGTGAGCACTCTTTTGTGTGCTAGGTTTATGGTGTGAGAGGTCTTTCTCTTGAAGAATATAGCAAAGGATTGGCTGGGTTTTTTGCCCTTGTTGAGAAGGGTTTCCCAGGATACTTCTTGTGTATTTGTGCATGGTGTTTCTTCTTGTGATCTTTGTTAATGCAACAATTTTTTTTTGGTGTAACTGCAATTGTCTACGGTTCAAGTAAAATGCTAAAGTTGGAATGAACTTCATGCTTGAGCCTAGCTTAATGAAAAATCAACACCCTTAATCATTGCCTGCCTACTAAATTGTTGTGCCTCCTTGGTGAATTCTCTAATGCTCTGCCCTCCTCTCCTTACCTTCCCAATGAGGGCTATATTTTAGAATCTCATTCACTCTGGTTGTGACTGTCTCTCACCTTGTATTTTGTCTCCTCTTAGGCAGAGTCGTCAAAAAAATTCTCAAATATGGGAAGCTTCCCATGAGCATAGACACCCTGCACAAAGGATTCCCAAGGTGCATAGAACCCATTTAGTGCTATGGGCACCAAATTCTTGTCCTCAACCCTCATCCCAATCATAGTTAGTTGATCTCTCAATTCAGTGATCTTCACCAAGTAGATAGCTACCATGCTTGTGTCACTGGTGTGTGGTGGTGAACTCGTTCTTCATGAGCATCTTGTAGGAAATATTGACACTCTAATATAGACTAATCGAGGCATCATACTGTCCTTAGCCGATGATTTCTCTATGATGTTAGGGATCAAATGGTCCTTCACATAATCCAAGATGATTCTCTTTGCTTTGGCCACTTTATTATGTTTGTCATGTGGGATTGGTGGGCACTATAGCTTTCCCTTTTAAAATAGTCCAAAGATCAAATTCTCCGTCAACATGTGAATCTTTCACTTCCAAGTTTAAAGTTGGAAATGTTGTCTAACCAGGCAGACTCTCTAAGACTCAGATTAGCTATTCATGTAACTTTTGAGTACACCTTAAACAAACAGATCGATAGGAAATAAAAGAATTCTACAACCTATCACAAGTGCAGATCACCTTTTATAGGGATAAACCAACACTCCAATCGGTATACAAACCCCTCATAGGGTCTTGTGTCTATCTTAGGAACGGATCATTCAAATCTTTGGAGATTTTTGGGCATTAGACTAGTTGAAATATTTCGACAACAACTCATCTTTATAGGAAACAACCTTCTCCATATATGGATTAGAAGATTTCATATCACACTCTCTAATAACATGTTAGTTTTTAGGACATGGTAAGTAGATTTGCATTCCTAAAATAAAATCCCTAAGCTAGGAAACTATAATTTAGTTTATTCCTATCAAAACAACGGATAAAGGAATGCTAGATCTATAAACACATCAATTTGAAAATCGGACCAACAAGTTGCAATAACAACCAATCACATCACTCTCTATTAATTGAATGAAAGAATTGCATTGTAATAAGCTAAAAAATCTAACTATCAAACCAACCTAGCGGTGCACCATGCGTCTTCTTTATAGAGCAAGAGACAAGGAGAGAATACAATGAACCTAGACATACCAAGTGGTGTGGCTCCCTATAGGAGGTAACACCCTGACCCTAGGTGCGAAGGATTCTTTACCCTCATGCATGGATAAGATCACCTAGAATAGAACACTCATTGCCAAAAAGGAAATCTACATGTAAGCATGCACCTCCTAAGTTGAAACTCACAGTCCTAGAATAGATCAATCTCACATGAACTACGCACTCTTAACTTGAGAAACTACATCTTCCTAAAGATAGCACATGCATGTTTCAAGCATGCATGCACCCTCAATTATTGTTTTCCTACTAATTTGTTCTGCCTCCATAGAGGCTTCTCTAATGTTACACCCTCCAATAACTCTAGAGCCATCACCACTGCACAAGAATCAAGGTTGTATAGATATACTGAATGCACCAATGCTAAAGGAGAAATATGGTTGAGCAACCAGGGAAAGTCTAAAACTATATATCCTCTCTCATTCGTATATCGACCATGGTGGACCTTATATTGAGTTGCGTATCTATACAACCATTCTCATTTCTATTCATCATTTTTCTTGGTGGCCCCCTATTCATCTTAAGGGAGGATGTTGAAAATGATGTAAGCTTCACTTTCAACTACAATCCACCCTATATTGTATCATTTATTATATTTAGGATTGTCTAAGGCTAACCTTGTAAATGTAGGCTCATAACCTCTCTTGGGGAAAGCACCCTAGATCTTAGAGTTGGTTATTTTATACACCCACTCATTTGTAATTTTCTCATTCAAGTAAACCATCGATCCCTAATCAAAGTGATTTTCCTAAGGAAACGCTGAAGTGTTACATGTTGTTTTGTTTATGGATTTTTTTCTTTTTTGAGTGCACTTGTTCTCTGGGTATCTCGCTCAAGGGTTGTGCTGCTCTTGTCTGGTTTCTCTTCAATAGTTGGGCTTCCCTAGTGCTGGTTTATGTTTCTCTTTTTTTGCAGGATTTGTGTGTGTTGGTTCCATTCAATTCTCTTGCTCTCTCTTGTGAATCTCAACGACGGATAAAGGAATGCTAGATCTACAAACACAACCATTTGAAAATCGAGCAACAAGCTACAATAACAACAAATCATGTCACTCTCTATTAATTGAAAGAAAGAACTACATTGTAATAAGCTCAAAACTCTGACTATCAAACCAACCTAGTGGCGCACCATGTGTCTTCTGTATAGAGCAGGAGACAAGGGGAATACAATGAACCTAGACATACAAAGTGGTACGACTCCCTAGAGGAGGTAACACCCTAACCCTAGGCACCAAGGATACTTTTCCTTCATGCATGGATAAGATCACCTAGAATAGAACACCCATTGCCAGAAAGGAAATCTACATGTAAGCATGTGCCTCATAAGTTGAAACTCACACTCTCCGAGAATAGATCAATCTCACATGCACCACACACTCCTAACTTGGGGAACTATGCCTTCCTAAAGATAGCACATGCATGCTGCAAACATGCATGCACCCTCAATTATTGGTTGCCTACTAATTTGTTTTGCCTCCATAGAGGCTTCTCCAATGTTGTAGCCTCCAATACCTCTAGTGCCATCACTGTTGCACAAGAATCAAGGCTGTATGGATATGCTGAGTGCACCTATGCTAAAAGAGAATAATGGTTGAGCAACCAGGGAAGGTATAATACTATACACCCTCTCTCATTTGTATATCGACCATGGTGGACCTTATATTGAGTGCATATCTATACACCCACTCTCATCTGTATTCACTATTTTTCTTGGTGGCCCCATGTTCAACTCAAGGTATGGTGTTGAAAATGAACTATTAATCCCTGATCAAAGTGATTTTCCTAAGGGCACCCTAAAGTGTTGCATGCTATTTTGTTCATGGGTTTCTTTCTTTTCTGAGTGCACTTGTTCTTTGGGTATCTCGATCTAGGGTTGTGCTGCTCTTGTCTGGTTTCTCTTCAAGAGTTGGGCTTCCCTAGTGCTGGTTTATGTTTCTCTATTTTGCAAGATTTGTGTGTGTTGGTTCTAGTCAATTCTCTTTCTCTCTCTTGTGAATCTCAACGACGAATATAGGAATGCTAGACCTACAAACACATCAATTTGAAAATCGAGCAGCAAGCTACAATAACAACAAATCATGTCACTCTCTATTAATTGAAGGAAAGAATTACATTGTAATAAGCTCAAAAATTTAACTATCAAACCAACCTAGTGGTACACCATGCGTCTTCTTTATAGAGCAGGAGACAAGGGGAATACAATGAACCTAGGCATACCAAGTGGTGCGGCTCCCTAGAGGAGGTAACACCCCAACCTAGGCACCAAGGCTACTTTTCGTTCATGCGTGGATAAGATCACCTAGAATAGAACACCCATTGCTAGAAAGGAAATCTACATGTAAGCATGTGCCTCATAAGTTGAAACTCACGCTCTCCTAGAGTAGATCAATCTCACATGCAGCACACACTTCTAACTTGGGGAACTATTCCTTCCTAAAGATAGCACATGCATGCTGCAAGCATGCATTTAGCCTCAATTATTGGTTTCCTACTAATTTGTTTTGCCTCCATAGAGGCTTCTCGAATGCTGCAACCTCCAATAACTCTAGTGCCATTATTGCTGCACAAGAATCAAGGCTGTACGGATATGCTGAGTGCACCTATGCTAAAAGAGAATAATGGTTGAGAAACGATGGAAAGTATAATACTATACACCCTCTCTCATTTGTATATCGACCATGGTGGACCTTATATTGAGTGCATATCTATACACCCACTCTCATCTGTATTCATTATTTTGGTGGCCCCTTGTTCATCTTAAGGGAAGATGTTGAAAATGATCTATTGATCCCTAATCAAAGTGATTTTCCTAAGGGTACGCTAAAGTGTTGCATGCTATTTTGTTGATGGGTTTCTTTCTTTTCTGAGTGCACTTGTTCTCTGGGTATCTCACTGTAGAGTTGTGCTGGTCTTGTCTGGTTTCTCTTCAAGAGTTGGGCTTCCTTAGTGCTGGTTTAATTTTCTCTTTGTTGCAGGATTTGTATGTGTTGGTTCCATTGAATTCTCTTGCTCTCTCTTGTGAATCTCAACGATGGATAAAGGAATGCTAAATCTACAATCATATCAATTTGAAAATCGAGCAACAGGGTACAATAACAACAAATCATGTTAATCTCTATTAACTGAAGGAAAGAATTACATTGTAATAAGCTCAAAAATCCAACTATCAAACCATCCTAGTGGTGCACCATGTGTCTTCTTTATAGAGCAGGAGACAAAGGGAATACAATGAACCTAGACATACCGAGTGGTGCGGCTCCGTAGAGGAGGTAACACTCTAACACTAGGCACCAATAATACTTTTCCTTCATGCATGGATAAGATCACCTAGCATAGAACACCCATTGCCAGAAAGGAAATCTATATGTAAGCATGCGCTTCCTAAGTTGAAACTCACACTCTCCTAGAATAGATCAATCTCACTTGCAGCACACACTCCTAAATTGGGGAACTATGCCTTCCTAAAGATAGCACATGCATGCTACAAGCATGCATGCACCCTCAATTATTGGTTGCCTACTAATTTGTTCTGCCTCCATAGAGGCTTCTCTAATGTTGTAGCCTCCAATAACTCTAGTCCCATCACTGCTGCACAAGAATCAAGGTTGTACGATATGCTGAGTGCACCTGATGTAAAAGAGAATAATGGTTGAGCAACCAGGGAAAGTATAATACTATACACCTCTCATTTGTTTATCGACCATGGTGGACCTTATATTGAGTGCATATCTATACACCCACTCTCATCTGTATTCATTATTTTTCTTGGTGGCTCCCTGTTCATCTTAAGGGAGGATGTTGAAAATGATCTATTGATCCGTAATCAAAGTGATTTGCCTAAGGGCATGCTAAAGTGTTGCATGCTATTTTGTTGATGGGTTTCCTTCTTTTCTGAGTGCACTTGTTCTCTGGGTATCTCGCTTTAGGATTGAGCTGCTCTTGTCTGGTTTCTCTTCAAGAGTTGGGCTTCCCTAGTGTTGTTTTATGTTTCTCTTTTTTGCAGGATTTGTGTGTGTTGGTTCCATTCAATTCTCTTGCTCTCTCTTGTGAATCTCAACGACGAATAAAGGAATGCTAGATCTACAAACACGTCAATTTGAAAATCGAGCAACAAGCTACAATAACAACAAATCATGTCACTCTCTATTAATTGAAGGAAAGAATTACATTGTATTAAGCTTAAAACCCCAACTATCAAATCAACGTAGTGGTGCAACATGTATCTTCTTTATAGAGCAGGTGACAAGGGGAATACAATGAACCTGGACATACCGAGTGGTGCGGCTCCATAGAGGAGGTAACACTGTAACCCTAAGCACCAAGGATACTTTTCCTTCATGCATGGATAAGTTCACCTAGAATAGAACACCCATTGCCATAAAGGAAATCTACATGTAAGCATGCGCCTCATAAGTTGAAACTCATGCTCTCCTAGAATAGATCAATCTCACATACACCACGCACTCCTAACTTGGGGAACAATGCCTTCCTAAAGATAGCACTTGCATGCTGCAAGCATGCATGCACCCTCAATAATTGGTTGCCTACTAATTTGTTCTGCCTCCATAGAGGCTTCTCTAATGGTGCAGCCTCCAATAACTCTAGTGCCATCACTGCTGCACAAGAATCAAGGCTTTATGGATATGATGGGTGCACCAATTCTAAAAGAGAGTAATGGTTGAGCAACCAGGGAAAGTATAATACTATACACCCTCTCTCATTTGTATATCGACAATGGTGGACTTTATATTGAGTTGCAGATCTATACACCCACTCTCATCTGTATTCATTATTGTTGTTGGTGGCCCCCTGTTCATCTTTAGGGAGGATGTTGAAAATGATGTAAGCTTCACTTTCAGCTACAACCAAGCCTATATTGTATCATTTATTATATTTAGGTTTGTCTAAGGCTGACCTTGTACATGTAGGCTCATAACCTCTCTTGGGGAAAACACCCTACATCTTAGATCTACCCTACTATTTATACACACACTCATTTATAATTTTCTCATTCAAGTGATCTATTGATCCCTAATCAAAGTGATTTGCCTAAGGGCATCCTAAAGTGTTGCACAGTATTTTTTTCATGTGTTTCTTTCTCTTCTGAGTGCACTTGTTCTCTGGGTATCTCGCTCTAGGGTTGTGCTATTCTTGGCTGATTTCTCTTCAAGAGTTGGGCTTCCCTAGTGCCGCTCTATGTTTCTCTTTATTGCAGGATTTGTGTGTGTTGGTTCCATTCTCTTGCTCTGTCTTGTGAATCTCAACATAGAAAAGGGAAATTGTTAAAATGGGAGAAGCAATTTTTTAAAATTTCCTTCATCTTCTATCAAGGACTGCTTCTGATGGGAAATTTCAGGGGTTAGCCCAAGTGTTGGTTTATGTTTCTCTTTATTGCAGGATTTGGATTTGTGTTGGTACCATTCAATTCTCTTGCTCTCTCTTGTGAATGTCAATGTAGACAAGGGAAATTGTTAAAATGGCAGAAGCATTTTTCTAAAATTCCCTTCATCTTCTATCCAGGACTGCTTCTGATCGGCAATTTTGGGTGTTTGCCAAAGTTAAAGGGGAAATTATAAACTCTTTTACTGTAATGAGTCATGACTATAGCAGAAAATTTATTTAGCATATTTAACCAAATATAATGTTCTTACGAAACTTATCACACATCTATATTGGTTATAAATCATTTCACAATTTCACAATTTAATTCTACTAGTGCATTTTTAGTAGGATGCTAGCAGAAAAATGAAGTTCTGATGTGTTTCTGGGAAATATGCTATGTTACCGGATCCGGCCCCCCTTGATGCTGGATCCGCGTATCCGCTTTTCGGAACCGGATCCGGATCCGGATCCGCCCATAAATGGCTAGGATCCACCAACAAGGCATTTCCATTTGCATCAGAAATGGATCCCTGTTTTTGGAAACGCATCTCGTTCTTTGTCGACCCCACACACACAGATCCGAAAGGGGTTTCAGTCTAATTTTAAGTTTATTCAAAAAATTCACGAATTTGATAGGGTTGGCTGCGGTTTAGGGATTTGGCCCATGACTTTAGCTTTGTGCCTACGGGAGTGGCCATCGATTGTCTGTCCCACGCATTGGCATTTGAGCAGAGGCACGAGTCCACAGTCCACCGAATCTGAATCATATTGTCACCTGTTACATTAATTGTAAACGTTTACACATTTTTAAATGTTCATTATGCGATAAATCAAAACCACATTTAACTTCAAAGGATTAAAGTCAATTTATGTTTTTGTAACTACAAGTTTTGACATAACTTGTGGTTTGATATGGTTTTGATTAAACTTCTCTAAATTTATTAGTTATTAGATTCATGAATGGTTTTGATTCTTAACTTTGGATATATTTTTAAAAAAATTTAAAATATTATTATATTTTTTGTACGTGGCGTTCCCCGCCGTATCCGGATCCTGGCTTTTCAAAAATCTGGTGGATCCATATCCGGATCCGTATCCGTTTCCTGGTAACTTAGGAAATATGTTTTATATAAGCTTGTCGTGTGAACCAACTACAGGAGGCTATGATTTTTTTCATTGGCAAGATGAATATGAACCATCTTCCAACAACATGATTAGGGTTTTCTTTGAAGTCAAAATACACCTAAACATATTGGGAGGATTTTGTGTGAACTTGAAGTATAAAGACTAAATCTGTAGTGATATTCTTCTATTTAGAATTGCTTGATTCATTTTTGAATCAACATAAAATATATTTTACCATTAACCCTAGATATATTTCAATTATTTTCTTATGAGAATCTTTTTAGCCAAACTTGCAACGACTTTCTGCTTGATACTTTTTGATGCACTTTGGAATTGGTCCCAAGTAACGGTTTTTTTAGGGAAATTAGTTTAGATGTGTCCTTGCAGATTTGGTGATATTAGACGAGGCTATTAGTAAATATTTAATTTGAGTCTTCTTTCTTTCAGCGGGAGTTGGCAAATTATCTTTATCAGAGCCTGTCAAATGTCTCTAATGTGCGGATTTATGGACCTGCTCCGAACGCAACTAGTGGACGTGCTGCACTTTGTTCTTTTACCGTGGAAAATGTTCATCCAACTGACATTGCTACTTTTCTTGATCAACAGGTATAACTTTCAATCATTTGCTTCATAACAGCATTGATCGTGTAGCCAAACATCTAAAACTTGTGCCATAGTTTGAATTCCTCTCATTTCATTTTGCTTATTTGATCGAATTATTATGAATGAAGCAGCTAATCAAAATAACCAAAAACTTGCAGCATGGTGTTGCAGTTCGCTCTGGACATCACTGCGCTCAGCCACTTCACCGTTACTTGGGAACAAATGCAAGTTGTAGAGCAAGTCTCTATTTTTACAATACAAAAGATGAGGTGGATACTTTCATTAAGGGACTGAAAGATACAATCAGTTTCTTTACTTCATTTCAGTAACCCATTCTTGGGTTATGGTCATCTTATTTTGGGATCATGAGAAATTTTTTTATTACTCGAGGTAAAGATGGAGTATGTAATAAATGGCCTTGTAAATATGTATCAAGACTGATTTTCCACATAAGTGGGAAAATAATAGTTATTTTGTATTAAATTAAATATTCAAATATAAAGCGTGATATTAATGTTGAACAATATCCCACTATACAGATATGCCAGCTTGTAATACATCACATAGAAATTACAAGCTAGAGGGGTTCACAAGGCATGACATC
>ML807254.1:53594-67004 GCA_009831015.1 Picea engelmannii
CACCCTTAGATTTATGTTTTGAAGCTAGCCGTTTTGCCAAGGATTTTTAAGGAAAGAGGGAGGAGCATGAGGCCTTGCTTAAGCAACACCGGAATGAGCCTCCTCCCCTTAGGGTTTTGACTCTAGGGCCCTGCCATTGCAGCGCCTTAAAGCCTAACTCTCCTGTCCTTAGATTTAGATTCTCCCGAGACCTAGTCCTTACTTCTTGACTCCATAATACCCTAAGGCACTAGTCTAAACCTCCAACGTTGAGTTTCTTGTGTCAAAACAAACCTTTCAAAATTTCTAAATTTGAAACCCTAACTAACCCTAACGTCTTACTAACCCTAATCTGATGATGATGTCATGCGTCCTTTTAGCTCTTGCTTGATATAAAACGTTGTGGCTAGGTCATCTAACGATAGACATTGAAGTGTTGATAAATTTCATTGGTCTATTTGCAAGAACGTTCACCTCTTTGTCTATCGAACTAACCCTAGAACAAGGCTGACGTCACCTCTAGTATAGTGACGCAACACTCTTGTATTGAATGAGCAAGTGATGATATTTATTGATAATTTAAAGATTGATTATATACTTTGAATGTTATATCATCTCCAGAGTTTATTGACAAGTAATATTACAAGTCATAGTCATTTTTGCAATCATTGACTTCGTCAATAATTACTGCTATTTATGCTCATGTATACTAATTGTTGATAGTCATTAATTTATGAAGTACTAACCACTGTTGCATATTTTAGTTTTATTGTTGCCTTGTCTCGCAAACAGGTGCCTATTCTGTGGAATACCTTCATCTTGACTATCTTCTCGGCGGTAATCTGTGAAAGGGAAAACTTACCTTGATCCTTTAACCCTTGCCTTTCAAAACCCCAAATTGCCAGGGACGTCTCCCTTGGGATTAGCCACCCTGAATAGAAAGAGCCCCCCATCGAGGTGACAGTGGGTGGGGAAGCTCCTGTTACGCCAATTTGATCCTTACCTTTCAGATACATTGACCTAGACTACAAACTGAGCGATAACATTTTGGCGTCGTTGCCGGGGAACACTGAGTCAATCTTCCTCAACGACAAATCTTTTGGTAAGCCTTGCCTCAAAGACCTTTTTTACAAGCTTACCTGGCGACTCCACTAAGACCTTTTCCCCCTATTATTTGGTAGTGTCAGGAAAACTATCTGGCGACTCCACTAAATATTTCCTAGGGTGCCACATTACCTTCTGTGATATTCTCAAATTATGGGATCATGGCATACTGGGAACAAATGTATCCAAGTATTGATTTCAGAAGTTTTCAAGGATACCCAAATTACTTTGATAATAGATGGCTAGACAACTCTCCAACGTTTTTGGGGCTCCCAGCTCCTCACATAGTAAATTTTTTGGAGCATTTGAGCAAGATAAAGTTGGGAGGAGAGGATGCTCTTATAAAGTTATTTTTGCTCACCCTGCCATCCTACTTACAAAAACGTTTTAAGAGTTGCTGCAAGGACAGGGGTATATCATCCTTCATACACCTCATCAGTAAGTTTATCGACCTTACTAAACCAGATTGCCAAACGTATGAAGATGTCCTTCAAAATCTCGCGGTAGCCTTACACCACAAGGGATTCACTACTGAGATTGTAGAAGATCTCCAAAGAGTTTATCATGATCAGTACCAAGAATCCCCCGATATAAGAGACGAGGTTTATGAAGACCATTATCAACCCCCTGAAGAGGAGCAAGACCTCTCCCATAATCCAATAGAATGCAACGAAGATGTAACCAAAAACGTGAATTATGAGGATGAAGCACCAGCAATCGCTCCTCAGTCTGATGAAGCTCTCCGAGATCCTGTCACTCCTGCACAAGATGAAGAGAATGAGGTAAGTTATTTTGATTATTTTGATGATACCTTGTTCTATGACTCAGAGAATGAAGAAGAAGTGGAACCCTTGGACGAGCTAGATCCCCTATGTCTCGAGACTAAAGATGTAGAGGCCGATCTTCCATTTAATGATGTTATCCAAATACTCGAAGCTCTTGCACAGGAAGGATTAAGCGAGGTACATTGTTCCCCCTTCCAAGTTTTAAATGGTTCTTTGCCTTATGACACAAGAGAAGTATTGGATGTTTTTGTTCCTCCATGTTATGACACTGATACTAACATAGCTGATTTCGACGAGTTTATACATGTTGGGAGACGTAGGTGGGATGCATTTAAGTATGATACAGATCCCATCTATGACATAAAAGGTCATCTTCGGACGTTGCCCTTGCAATTACCACAACAGATTACTTTTGACCAGTGGCAACAAGGAGATGAGATTTTTTCCATCCAAAGGACCAAGGATGACCCAGTACCTTATGATTTTCAGTCATACCTTGAGGACTTTGATGATTGTTCTTATGAGCATTTGGACTTATTTTGTGAAGATGATTGTCAAACACCTATTTGCTCATATTTTGATACAAGTGAGAACGTTGTTTGCCTAAGGAAAGTCTCTCATAGTCTTTCACTCCAGCCACCTGTTGCTACTTTACCATGTCTATCCAAGGGTTGGTTGGGTACTGTATGTTTCAGTCAGTTTTTCAACTTTCCCTTTTTAGTTTGTCAGTCGTCTGCTAGACCTTTGTCGATCCCTTCTTTGACTTCGGGGCGTGAGGATGTCTTTGATAACCAGTTTGCAGGTCCTTTGAGTCAACCTTGCATTTTTCATGACCCTTTCTTGAAGTGGATTGAGTACTTTCCTCAGAAATGGACTTGGCAGGATTTTATCCCTCCCACCCGCCTCCATGAGTTAGATTCTGACTTTTCCGATGATATCATATACATTGTAACTCATGACATTTTTGTGCTTGATTTATCACTGTTTTGGTTTATGATGAAGCACAAAGGCAGGTATCAAGGAACGTTGTTGGCTTGGCTTCACTGGTTGTTTGACTACACCAACATGCACCCAACAGGTAAGTGTAGGTAAGTGTTTTACTTTCTATTTGCATTTATGATTACCTTATATATACATGTATTATTTTGCGGGGTGGCAATACCACCCCACCTTTGTCGCTGATGCTTTCTTGTCAAGTGTGAGCAGGCCTACAGGTTTATGCCAGAGATTGTTGAGGTTCTCATGCGCTCTACGGTTAGCGCATGTCCCCGAGTTGGAGCCAGATGTTATCCCTGATATCTAGGGATAACTAGGAGATCATGTCTCGAGGCCCACAGGTCCTAGACATGAAGTGTCGAGAGCAGGATTGACCTGAGCATGGCCCTGGAGGGCCCATTCTTCTTCTTCTTTGCCAGACTTGTCCTGTCAGCAGCAGCAACATCCATCACCATCGGCTTGGACTTGCATCGGAGAGGACTCTTGCTCCATGCGGTAATTGGTCCAAGGTATCATGGTATGTGTCATTTTTTATCATTATAACCTTCTCATATATGCATTAGGTTCCTTTCATTTCTGATGATTGCTTGGATCTTACACTAATCCACTTGATCATTGTTGGGGTGATTGATGGGGTGATTTAACAAGCTTGTATTCATGGGTTTTGGTTAGCCACCAAAGGGGATTTGCAGAGCCATCGTTCCGCTCCCACCATTCTATCATTTTTCATCTTATCTCTCGCACATCTATCCCATTCCCTTAGTCCGGCCATTAGGATGACCTTTTAAGTGTTACACTTTGTCTTGTGGGGAGAAGGGGCTAAAGGCCCAGGGGGTAAACGCAGCTGGTAAAAGATAAAAACCATAAGAAATGAAACCTAGAGATGCTTTGCCCAGGGGATCCCCGAGAAGGCAATAAAAGGCCTCTCGATAAGAAACTGAAGGGACCCTAAGAAAAATAATAAAAAACAAGACCTAGCCAAGAGGATGGGAGGTCTCATCACGAGCTGACCCATTATGTTCATAGGTATCCAGCAGTATGAAATTGCCACTATCTGGTCACCACGCCAGGGCAGTGACCTTTGGTTGCATGGCCAAGGGAAAGGGGGTCTCATCACGAGTTAGCCTTATCATTTCTGTGAAGATACCAGTGGGTAACACTGTCAGCTCTGGTCACCACGCCAAGGCAGTGTCCTCTGGTCAAACCTTGAAGTAAAAAGGAAAGAAAAGCAATAAAAGAAAAAATAAAGGCAATAAAGGGCTTGGAAAAAATGCATCCATGACGGGTACAACTCGCCTCCTACAAAGTCACCCACAGACAACACCTGCCATTGGTCTTACTGTGACTGGACATCCCTACAGCACATCACCTCATAAAAACATGGCTTGAATGATCTTCTGAGGAAACTTTCCATATCTTGTGGGTGTTAGCCCAATAGGTTATTTTGTTGGTCTTCTTCAGCTTTGTATAGTAGATCTGTGTAATGTCTTTGAGCTCTTAGATGATATGCTAGGGATTTCATGCATGTATTTGATAAATTTAATGATGAAATATGACTGACATTGCTATGATTCTGAGGACTGATGAGCCCATGGAGGGCGTAGTCTTTGATGTGCAGGACCATACCCGACAGACAGGTACCAGTGGACCGGTACACATGGGGATATGATTAGTTCGGACCTCCATGGGGTTGAAGAGCCCATCAGATGGTTGTTGGGATGGCAAAGGCAGGACAACGTTGTGATGAGCCATTGCACGAGAAAGAAGAAGGACGTCCTTACCAAGGATACTTTGGCAGAGCCCGACCTAGGGGAGATCACCCACTATAGATGGGATGATGGCTTTTGATGGACATGACGTCACCTGAGGCAGCTGGACGTTTTCTGGAGCATGTGGCAGTGTGCTGGGATCATTTGGCACGTGTGGCAGCTTGCAGGGGGCCTAGAGGGGCCAACATTTTGCTTCCTGGATGCTGAGCTTGCCCAAAAAGGGCCAACGTCTCCCTCAGAGGGGCCTGACATCTCCTTTTGAGCTCATATTATGGCATTTTTAGCATTTAATGTGACAAACAGTGTAATATTGTTAGTCAGCCTTGTCGACTGTTTTAAATGACCTATTTTGCAATTAAAGGTCATTAGGATGATATAAAGAGGGGATGTTGCCTCTCATTTTTACATAACACAACTCTCTCTTGTGAGAGAATCATTTTTAGTCTTTTGCTTTGGTATTTTGCTCTTGGAAGTGAGGCGCTACTCTTGTGGAGGATCATCTTTGGCATTTTTATGGTATTTTCTATCATTGGAAGGTTTACAACTAGGGTTTGATAAGCTCTTCATTGATTTGTAAGTGTATTTCTCATGCAAAACTTCTTAAATGAATGGTAGTAGGTTAAATCTCTTGCATTTATGGTTACATTGTTATTATTTTGCTTAATCATTGAAACCCTAGGTAGAAAGCACACAAGTAGGTCCTTGCTATATGTCCCCATGATAGAACACTTGTTTAGCCATTTTATTAAGGAGAATATAGCCTAGCCATTGCTACACTAGTTCCCCTTTTTCCGAGTTAGCCTTTTAACATAAATTGAAGAAAGAAGACGTCCTAGGCCTAATTGAGTTTACACCTAGGGTTTTGACTTTTTAGGGTTTGAAGGGCCTTGCTCTTGCAACACCTTTCACCCTTAGATTTATGTTTTGAAGCTAGCCGTTTTGCCAAGGATTTTTAAGGAAAGAGGGAGGAGCATGAGGCCTTGCTTAAGCAACACCGGAATGAGCCTCCTCCCCTTAGGGTTTTGACTCTAGGGCCCTGCCATTGTAGCACCTTAAAGCCTAACTCTCCTATGCTTATATTTAGATTCTCCCGAGACCTAGTCCTTACTTCTTGACTCCATAATACCCTAAGGCACTAGTCTAAACCTCCAACGTTGAGTTTCTTGTGTCAAAACAAACCTTTCAAAATTTCTAAATTTGAAACCCTAACTAACCCTAACGTCTTACTAACCCTAATCTGATGATGAAATCATGCCTCCTTTTAGCTCTTGCTTGATATAAAACGCTGTGGCTAAGTCATCTAACGATAGACATTGAAGTGTAGATAAATTTCATTGGTCTATTTGCAAGAACGTTCACCTCTTTGTCTACTGAACTAACCCTAGAACAAGGCTGACGTCACCTCTAGTATAGTGACGCAGCACTCTTGTATTGAATGAGCAAGTGATGATATTTATTGATAATTTAAAGATTGATTATATACTTTGAATGTTATATCATCTCCAGTGTTTATTGACAAGTAATATTACAAGTCATAGTCATTTTTGCAATCATTGACTTCGTCAATAATTACTGTTATTTATGCTCATGTATACTAATTGTTGATAGTCATTAATTTATGAAGTACTAACCACTGTTGCATATTTTAGTTTTATTGTTGCCTTGTCTCGCAAACAGGTGCCTATTCTGTGGAATACCTTCATCTTGAATATCTTCTCGACGGTAATCTGTGAAAGGGAAAACTTACCTTGATCCTTTAACCCTTGCCTTTCAAAACCCCAGATTGCCAGGGACGTCTCCCTTGGGATTAGCCACCCTGAATAGAAAGAGCCCACCATCGAGGTGACAGTGGGTGGGGAAGCTCCTGTTACGCCATTTTGATCCTTACCTTTTAGATACATTGACCTAGACTACAAACTGAGCGATAATAGTCACCTTATTTTATGTCCATCTTTCTACTATATTGACTTAAAAACTATTCATCGTGAATCTATTTGTGTATATCACATGAATATGTTGATCCTATTATTCCTCAAATTAGCAGCCCTTCGCGAGATGCTATGGGGATAACACAATACGAGAAATGCACCACTGCTACTTTAGCACAATCTTCCCTGAACTTTAGGAAAGATCTCAGAGACCAAGGGAGGTGTAATACCCTAGTTTTGAGTCTCCATATTAAATAATGTATTTTGTTTATTTGATGAAAGACTAGAGTGCTTAAACAATTAAAAGAGGCCAGAGTGCCTAGGAAATCAAGGACAAGAGTTATAGGGGGCTATGATTCCACAAAAGAGGGGGCTTAAGGGGCTAAGTATTTTTATTATATTTTAATTACCCATGATTGCTTTAATTGAGAGAATTGGTTACATGAGCTTCTTGGGGAATTCCATGTGGTTCTTGATTTGCAAGTAAATATATAAACACGTTTTGTGGGTTGTTTGGGGGGTTCTTCTCATGGTTCTTCTCCGTTGTTCTTCTCTATTCACTCTTCATTCATTGTTTCCCTTCGTTCTTGTTCTTGGTTGGGACTTGGGGGCGAATTGTTGAGGAAGAAGTCATTGTTTGTTGGCTGTAGTAATGACTGTTGTATTCTAGCCCTGAAACCCATGTCTGCATGTCTGAGTTGCATTGACATGTGTTAAGTTTTGTTCATAGTTGTGAGTCCTGGGAATTCTCAGCATGGGGATTCTTGACCAGATGCACTGGAGCCCTGGAAGGAGGTGGACAACCTCAGGGACTCCGTGGCAGAGAAGGGGGTCCATTCTCTTGGGTTGTGCAGGTTGGAGAGAAGAGAGTTGGTGTACTTTGGATTGTTGTGTTGACAAATATGTGAGAGCTTAAGTGTTGACTGGTTTGGGAAGCTGACTGACACCCTAGCATCGTCCTTATGGATTCATAGCTCTGGCTCAGGGGTGACATTGTTGTTGAGACTTGGAACAACAATGTCTATGGTTGGGTGGAACGTTCTTGGTTTGTAGCTAGTTGGTGATTCATTTTATTAAAGACAAGTGCTCTATGTCATGGTTTCCATTACTTGTATATTTATTTTCGTTGTGTATTAATTATTATCTCTGAGATCTATGTTTATATTATGCACACTTGTTATATATGGTTGTGCATTGAACGATAAATATTTAAGAATTCAGATTGATTCTTGTTAAATGCATGCTCTGTTATCTTATCTCCTGCATGCGTTATTGAATTAATTTCATTACCAGAGATCGATTTTAAGACTTGAGATGAGCCTTGATATTTTCGGGATACAACTTGTGGGTTGTTGGGTTCGTTATAGTGTGGTTTCAGAGGTTTCTTGGAGAGCATCATTGGAGTAGTGTGGCCCAACCCGGTGGCTGGGTATGTTACAGATTGGCATCAGAGCCAGGTTTCAACACTGTACCTATATGGACCAGAGACAAAGTTGTAGGATACAACGCCGAGTCATGAAGACCTACTACGTAATCAAGAATACATCGACCAACATAAATGACGATTGTTGATGTATATGTGTATATCCCACACTCGCAAGGGAAAATGAATACCAAGAGATTATAAAGAAAATGTGAAGCTATATGGATTAAAAGAAAATGGGAGAGTATGAAACCCCATGCAAATGAAATGAGCTTTTGTGAGAAAGATCGATGAATCCGAAGACAATTAACTCTTCGTCGTTGATCTCTGGAGATCAACGGTTAGGATCAAAGACTTGGAGAGGGCCCAATGTCGGTGAGCCAACCCAGCCATGTCAACACCATGATAACAACCTCATCAACATTCATATTAGTGCTACATAAGTGGAAGTTGACGTGGAGGACACCTCATCTGCAACGTTTGCACGAAAGGAGTTGGAAAGTTGGCTAAGTCCCAAGATGATGCAGAGGTGGAGAACATGGCAGGGGACAGGGGGTATGGAAAGCAGTGTGGTATCCTCGTGGATCCACAAACACACATTAAGAAGTGGGAAATCAACTAAGTCCCAAGATGTCGCAGAGGTGGAGTACAGGAGGGATGATCGGGGGTATGGAAAGAAGTGTGGTATCCTCACGGACACGCAAAACTGCGGTAAGAAGTGGAAAATAGTTAAGTATCAAGATATTGTGGAGGTAGTGAACATGATGGAGAGTCGGGGGTATGTGAAGAAATGTCGTGGACCCGTGAATGCACAATATGATGTCAAAAAATGGGTAAGTATGAAGAATATATTGAATGGAGATATCTCAAAAAAATCGACCAAGTATCAAGAACCGGTCAGGCGAACAGGGTCAGAGATATAAGAGCCAGGAAAGTGCTATAGACCCACTGCACGCGGTGAGATCTGAGAAAATGACTAAGTATGGAGAATCGATCAGGTGACCAAGAGATCACCATGTGTCATAGATCCAACATCCATGAGGTCTCCATGTGTCACAGATCAGATGGCCAGAGAGTGAGGGATCCGATGACTCATGATGTATTAGAGACCTGCATAGAAAATAATGGAAAATAATCTAAGTATAAGTGCAAAGTGAGTGTGGTGGAACTAGAGGATACAACTTGGAGATCACGGAAGCCCAAAATGAAGAAGAGATATGACTTAGATCTGCGGTGAATCCATTAAGACAAATCAACAGATGATATCTAATCAAGCAATGATCGGACAACTGGTGTGCATTGCGGTCGCATGGCATTCCAATGAGAAGATCAATGGTTAAGTTTAAATATGAAGAAATGATCAGACGATTGTTGAGCATTGCTACTATGTTGCATGTGCTAATGAATATTCCTTCACTATTTTGCCACCAATAACTTTCTGCTCAAGATTCACAATTGGACAAGATAATAGTCATTGTAAAGTTGAATGAGAAGAGAATAATCTGAAATTAATAGAATTGGGAGAATTGTGATATAAATGTTCATCAATTGAACAGAAAAATGATTTGTAGCATTAATTGACAAATTTTTATGATATGCATATTTCTAACAAAAATGGTTGTTTGCACATTTTGCGGGATTAGGGGGTATAAACATATCGGTTTAGGATAAGAGTGCATATTAAGAAATGGAGGAAGGAGAGGGAGCTTTCAGTCATGATAGAGAATCCAAGGGACAAAATATCAGTGTTGGTAATGTTGATATTATGGTAGTTGCAGGAGGTATTTACCTCCACGTGTAAACCTGACGAGAATAGAAGACTCCGGGAAGCAAGAGAAAACCCTAATGAATTGGCTAATAAACCTAGAAGTTTTGTCGGCTCAAGAAGATAATTTATATTAGGTTATTAGCCTCCAAGAGAAGAAGTCAGCCAGAAAAATAATAATATACTGAATAGACAGGTACCCAAAAGGAGAAGTCGGCCCCAGTAAGTTTGTCAGAACCACTATAAATACACGACACCAGCTCTCATTTGTCACAATATCATAATTGCAGATCAACAACTAGTGCGCACTGCAGTTCCCATTTTGGTGCGCACGTGTGGAGGAGAGTTGCAGGTGCAGCTGTTGCAGCAACCGGTTTTCGGTTTTGGCTTGGACTATCTCTTGGCTAGGGTTTGGACTATCTAATTATCTCTTTGTGATGCACTATCCATGGGGAAAGGTGCGCTACCCTTTGTTTGGATATCTAGCCTAGGGTTTGCTTCCGGAGTGATTCTCTGTCAAGGTTAAGGTGCTCGGAGGGTGGCTTCAGCCTATGGTTGGGTGACAAGGGTATTGTCAATGGTAAAACAAGCACAATCTTTCATATTCTAACATGTTATGGGCCCACAACCTCATTCATTCATTCTAAACGCTGGAAGGAAACATAGCCACTAGGATATTGAGCTCGTTGAGGAACTGCCGCTAGGGTTACTAGCAGAAGCAGTTTCCAAGACACTGCTGCTAGGGTTACTAGCAGGAGCAGTTGCAGAAACCCTAAACCTCTTGTTGAGGCACCTTGAGTGAATGAATTGACCTAATCTCTGGATAGATCAATGCACTCTAGCCTAGCGCATCTGCTGATACTCTCAACAAGCCAAGACGTGAAGTTTGAGTTTGTGGTCAAATCTAGGGTTTGACCAAGCCAAAGCAACCATGACTTATTCTATGAAGTCAGAGAACAAGTTAGATGGAGCCTCTAACTTCAAAGCATGGAAGACAAGGATTGACCTCATCCTTGCCAAGAATAAAGTGTTGGATATCGTGAAAGGAAAGATCGTGAAGCCAGAGTTTGAAGAAGGAAAACAGAAGGAACCGCAAAACGTTGCAGCTATGGATAAGTTCAAAGACAATGATATCAATGCTATGAGTATCATAGTGGAATCTATAAAAGACCACTTGATACCCTACATCTCCCATCTTGACTCATCAAAGAAGATGTACGATGCCCTAACAAATCTCTTCTCGGTCAGAAACATTGGACAAGTGATGAGTCTGAAGAATGAGCTCCGTGACATGAAGATGAATGATGAGGATAGCATAACATCATACTTTGTGAGAATTTCTTAGTTAAGAGATCAACTACAAGCTATTGAAGAGATAATCTCAGAGAAGGAATTGGTAAACATAGTACTCAATGGTCTTCCCAAGATGTGGGATGCATTTGCCGCAAGCATGAACACAAGAAAGGAGCATTGGACATTTGAAGAACTTTGGACTTGCTGTGCTCAAGAAGAATCAAGGATCAGTGAAAAAGAGAAACCCCAAAAGAAGTACGATGATCAAGCCTTCACAACAAGATTCAAGAACTTCAGGAACAAAAGGAAGTTTGGTTCAAGGAGGAAGCCAAATCAAGAGAAAGACATTTTAGAAGTACAATGCTTCAACTGTCGAAAGTATGGTCACTACAAGAATCATTGTTCTGAGCTAAAGAAAAGGAAGGAGAAACATAAAGCATCAATTGCCAAAGAAAAGGAACCTACAAAGAAGACTAAGCAGGATGGAAGAGATTTCTTCTTCTAAAGGTAACAAAACTCTTCTTATTTCTTATACATATCTTGTTTGCATCGTCTCTGTACATATCTTGTATATCTATCTCTTGGAAGATAATGTGTTCCAAGAAGAACTATACCTATGGAAGAACAACAACATAAGAATGGATATCATTAGATAATACACATGAAAGGATGAAATACAAATCATGTGGAAGCTATTGCAAGATAAGCTGAATCAATCATGAAGAGACTTAGAAGAAGCAAATACATAAAGAAGTTAGCAATCGAGAGGAAATTGGAAAAATACTTATGACGTTTTGTAGAAGACAACAAGACAGAAGCATGGACTCTGTTAGACAGATAGAGCCAATTATATATTGCAGAATACAATAAGGATGCAGATGGAAGTGTGGACTCTGTTAGACGGAGGGAGCCGATTATATGCACTCATACATGTAGCAAGGATTAGGAGGGAGCTAATCCTATGATCCATTGAATATGATGAAGTATATATATCCATGATAGCAGCCATGAAAGACAGTACGAGAGAAATCTTAAAGTATCCCTGGTTGTCCATCCACATTCATGATCCTATGATGGAATCTTTAGGGCATGGAATCTATAAGAAACTCCATGGAACCGAGAACTAAAGAAACACATGAAGATTCCAAGAAAGAAAGAGAAGCCAGAACAACCAATCATTGTATCAAGAATCACAAGATTGACAACCTGATATAAACTCAATAAAAACAATCAAGCAGAGGAACTGAAAGTCGTGATGAAGAACAGTGTATGGAAGAATTATGAATGAAAGCATTGCAAGATCCAAAACTAGAGGTTCTCCCAGATGGAGGGAGAAGACTATGATGATTACCTGTTCCAGTAAACCAAACTTATCTCTACATAAGTCATTATATCATCCGCAACATCCATGAGTCAGAATTCTACATCAGATGAATGCAAGGAATGTTCTCCAGAGAAATTGAATAAAGAAGCGTATGAAGAGAAATCTCAAGACTTTGAGGCATACCATAAGAGACCCTTGTATGCAGATAGAAGAAGATAACTTGGTGGAGAACCTCCAGTGCACAACAAAAGTGTGGTGAAGATTTCCTATAACATCAAGATGATTACTCAGAAGATCAGACCTCATGATGACAGAAGAAGTGCCACATGGATACGTTCCATTTTTTCCAACAATGATATACTCTATTGTTTAGAGCTACATAAATCCTTCACAGTGTTCCAGACTAAAGTACATTTGAAATCAAGCATTACATTATCCATGATGAAGTCCAGAAAGGAGAAAGTGGTTCTCCAATACATATCTCCACAGATGAGAAGATAAGCAGACATTTTGGTAAAGATTCTATCCAAGATGAAAGAGTTTGCGTACTCAAGCTGGAGCTCGTGGAAACAACTTCCTTATTGGAAAAGGAAGAGATGATTCCCAGGTTGGGAGGGAGCACTGAAAATATTATTGAAGACATTCTTTTTCAAGATTGAAAAATAGTCCATCTTGGACAGATGCTTTCCTGTTCGGAAAGTGGATTGAGACTTATGACAGACAATTATTTCCCATTGTGGTTAACATGGGAAATGGTCCAGATTGTTGATGTATCATAGACAACGAATTCCCATTGTGGTTAACATGGGGAGTGCTCTAGGGCAGTCTCTCTTCTTGAGGGTTACTCAAGAAGACTGGCCCGCCTCGCCGGACAACGGTTTCTCATTGTGGTTAACATGAGGAATGGTTCGTTTTGGAGGTTGATACAGGACAATCTTTTCCTCTTGTGGTTAACAGAGGAAATGGTCCGAACAATCATTCCTTAGGGTTTATACATTCTCTCCAGGGTGCACTTTGATTAGTGTAGGAGGAATGGCCCAGGGT
>ML807254.1:67113-104043 GCA_009831015.1 Picea engelmannii
AGGGTTTATACATTCTCTCCAAGGTGCACTTTGATTAGTGTAGGAGGAATGGCCCAGGGTGGGGAATGGTCTAGACTCAACATTCCTTAGGGTTATACATTCTCTCCAAGGTGCACTTTGATTAGTGTAGGAAGAATGGCCCAGGGTGAGGAATGGTCCAGGTTCAGAAGACATGACAATTATTCTTCCTTGTTTGAGAAGAATAGTCCAGATATCTCATTGTTCTACTCTGAGGGAAGATATTCTTTCAGAGCTCACAGATGTGAGTGAAAGATTGGCCCAGATGATTCAATTTATATCATAACATTGTTTCTGTGCAGGTTGCTATCATATGTTTGTTATGAATACTGTATGACTGTAGATGTAGACTATTGTGGTGGATATGTTCCACTGTTCGTGACTATATGTTGCTGATCAAGTACTTGTGTTTTACTTGGTGTGGTAGTGTACCACTGGATTATAGTTATGTACTACTATGGATAGACACAGTTGTGTTTTATTTTTGTTCTGATTTCCTTGAAGACTATCAGTAGTTTATTGGAGATAATCATCATCCAGACGAATGATGAACAAAGATTTTCCAGATGGAAAATGGTTTAGAGAATTTACTCTTCTAGATTATAAGAATGGCTCTTGTATCACTCTATGGTGTGAGTGACTTATCCAACATCATGTCTGATTACTCAAATGAAGTATGGTTTCGAGAGATGATGCAACTGATGGTGATGGTGATGCTCATGATCTAGTCATGAGATAGTCTAGACGACTATGTTGATGCTACCGGGTGAATGGTATGTTTTTGTGCTCAAGACCATTACTTGTAATACCTCCCTAGCTAGGAGGGAGTGTTGATATTATGGTAGCTGCGGGAGGTATTTACCTCCACGTGTAAACCTGACGAGAACAGAAGACTCCGGGAAGCAAGAGAAAACCCTAATGAGTTGGCTAATAACCCTAGAAGTCTTGTCGGCTCAAGAAGATAATTTATATTATGTTATTAGCCTCCAAGAGAAGAAGTCGGCCATAAATAATAATAATATACTGAATAGACAGGTACCCAGAAGGAGAAGTCGACCCCTGTAAGTCTGCCAGAACCACTATAAATATAGGGCACCAGTTCTCATTTGTCACAATCTCATAATTGCAGAGCAGCAACTGGTGCACACATGTGGAGGAGAGCTGCAGGTGCAGCTGCTGCAACAACCAGTTTTCGGTTTTGGCTCTTACTATCTCTTGGCTAGGGTTTGGACTATCTGATCAACTCTTTGTGATGCGCTATCCTTAGGGAAAGGTGCACTACCCTTTGTTTGGCTATCTAGCCTAGGGTTTGCTTCCGGAGTGATTCTCTGTCACGGTTAAGGTGCTCGGAGGGTGGCTTTGGCCTATGGTTAGGTGACATGGGTATTGTCAATGGTAAAACGAGCACAATCTTTCATATTCTAACAGGCAATGCATAGATAGAATCAAATGAACACAAGGGTAGAGGGGAGCAAGAAACATTAATAGATACTATGAGAAGCCTGAGAATATAAGTACAAAGCTACAAAGAAGACAATGAGAGGATGATAAGAGAACAAGATCAGATAAATGTTGGAGTGATGCAAAGCCTAAATCAATTGCAGAGGCAAGCAAAGAATGGATCAAAATCAAGACACGAGGAAGAGGGAAGATATCATGAAAGAAGAGATAACTATAGAAGAGATGGTTATTCAAGAAGTACTAACATAACTCATAGACATCACTCACCTCCTTACTCATCAAGAAATTTTTATGCATCTGAAGATCCCATAAGTAGTCCATAGGCCTCTCATGTTAGGAACCAAAGAAGAAGACATGAATTGGACAGTTTGCAAGGAGAGCTAAGGAAGCTTAAGCCATCGTCCTTTGATGGTGAAAGAGAAAGGGAAGATGATGTTGAAGAATGGTTGCATGGACTTAGAAGGTATTTTCAATTGCATAACTATTCATCAAACCTAGAAGCTAGAATTGTCACCTACCATTTGCATGGGAAAGTTGCTATGTGGTGGGATCAACTTAAGCATGGTGAGCACAGAAATGTGAGCAGGATCACTTGGAAGCAATTCAAGAGGTATTTTTAGAAAGAGTACCTTTTAGAGCACTTATATGACAAGAAAATAGAAGAGTTCTTTGAACTCAGGTTGTGAAGCATGACCATGGCATAGTATGAAAATAAATTATTAGGATTGCTAAAGTATGCGAGGTTTATAAAGGATGAGAAGGTGAAAATACAAAGGTTTTTATGTGGACTACCATCCTTTTATAAGGAAACGATTCATTCTAATGAGCCTAGGACTTTGACAGAGACCATAAAGAAGGCTAAGTACCTATATGAGCAAGGCAAGGGAAGAGAATCCATGTTTAGTCTTGGAGGGATAAGAAGAAGGAGAAATCTGATTAGAGAAGGAAGGGATTCAAACCTCCTTTCAATAGAAATAGCCAAATAAAAATCAGCAAGATCAACCTGGTAAGGATGAAACCAAGAAAGAAGACTCCTTGGGAAAAAGATGAAGACCACCAATCCAATGTTGGGGGTGCAAAGAAAATCACCTATACAAGGATTTCCCTCATAGAGGAGATAAAGAGAAGACTATGCACAACATCCAAGAGGCTACCACATTAGAAGACATGGGTAGAATATATGCAGCCTTAGAAGATCGATAAGCAGAGTACCAATCCAATATGATTGAGGTGGAAGGTAAGATCATTAATCAACCTGTTGCTATTTTAATTTATTCAGGATCAAGCCATTGCTACATTGATCCTAAAATAGCGGATATATTACATTTGGAGAAAAGTAAGCTTGAAAAAACAAGTTTGGTTAAGCTAGCCACTAGAACCAAAAGAAGGATCAATGAGGTGGTCAGAGGTGTCCCATAAGTCTTAACGGAGTGAATACTAATGTTGATCTAAATATTACATCATTGGGATCTTATGATATTCTAATTGGAATGGATTGATTGGACAAGCATCATGTTGTCCTAGATTTTCATAACAAGACATTTGCATGTCTTGATGAAGAAGGAAAACAAAGCATTGTGAAAGGAATTCCAAGACCCATTTCTATAAGGGAGAATTCATCCTTACCACTAAAGAGAAGTTTCAGGAAATAATGTCAATTGTATGCAGTCCATGTGGAGGAACCAGAAAAGACAAAAGGGCCAAGCCATGAAGATTTTTCGGTATTGCAAGAGTTTGAAGGTGTATTCCAAGAAATACCAGGATTTCCACCAAAGAGGGAGATAGATTTCTCTATTGATTTAGTACCAGGAGTCGCCCCTATATTAAAAACACCTTACATAATGAGTACACCAAAATTAAAAGAATTACAAATGCATCTAGAAGAATTGTTGAAGAAAGGGTACATACGCCCAAGTGTTTCACCTTGGGGAGAACCAATACTCTTTTTCAAAACAAAGGATGGCACATTGACACTGTGTATTGACTTTAGATAGCCGAATAAATCCACTATTAAGAAAAAATACCCTCTACCAAGAATTGATGACCTCTTTGATCAACTAAGAGGGGAAAATATATTTTCAAAAATAGACTTGAGATCAAGATACCGCTAGGTAAGAATCAAGGAATAAGACAACCTTTAGAATCATGTATGGACATTATGAATTTGTAGTGGTTCCATTTGAACTGACCTATCAAAACAACAAATAAATGAATGTTGGATCTATAAACACATCAATTTGAAAATAAGAGCAACAAGTTGCAATAACAACCAATCACATCACTCTCTATTAATTGAAGGAAAGAATTACATTGTAATAAGATGAAAAATCTAACTATCAAACCAACCTAGCGGTGCACCATGCATCTTATTTATAGAGAAAGAGACAAGGGGTATACAATGAACCTAGACATACCAAGTGGTGCGTCTCCCTATAGGTGGTAACACCCTAACCATAGGTGCCAAGGATACTTTTCCCTCATGCATGGATAATATCACCTAGAATAGAACGCCCATTGCCAGCAAAGAAATCTACATGTAAGCATGCACCTCCTAAGTTGAAACTGACACTCCTAGAATAGATCAATCTCACATGGACTACACACTCCTAACTTGAGGAACTATGTCTTCCTAAAGATAGCACATGCATGTTGCAATCATGCATGCACCCTCAATTATTGGTTTCCCACTAATTTGTTCTTCCTTCATAGAGGCTTCTCTAATGCTGCACCCTCCAATAACTCTAGAGCCATCACCGCTACACAAGAATCAAGGTTGTACGGATATACTGAGTGCACCAATGCTAAAGGAGGAAAATGGTTGAGAAACCATGGAAAGTCTAACACTATATAACCTCTCTCATTTTTATATCGACCACGGTGGACCTTATATCGAGTTGTGTATCTATACAACCATTCTCATTTGTATTCATCATTTTTCTTGGTGGCCCCCTATTCATTTTAAGGGAGGATGATGAAAATGATGTAAGCTTGACTTTCAACTACAATCAATCCTATATTGTATCATTTATTATATTTAGGATTGTCTAAGGATGACCTTGTAAATGTAGGCTCATAACCTCTCTTGGGGAAAGCACCCTAGATCTTCGAGTTGGGTATTTATACAACCACTCATTTGTAATTTTCTCATTCAAGTAATCTATTGATCCCTAATCAAAGCGATTTGCCTAAGGGAACGCTAAAGTGTTGCATGCTATTTTGTTCATGAGTTTTTTTCTTTTCTGAGTGCACTTGTTCTCTCGGTATCTCACTCTAGGGTTGTGTTGCTCTTGTCTCGTTTCTCTTCAAGAGGTTGGCTTCCCTAGTGTTGGTTTATGTTTCTCTTTTTTGCAGTGTTTGTGTATGTTGGTTCCATTAAATTATCTTTCTCTCTCTTGTGAATATCAACGACGGATAAAGGAATGCTAAATCTATAAACACATCAATTTGAAAATCGAGCAACAAGCTAAAATAACAACAAATCATGTCACTCTCTATTAATTGAAGGAAAGGATTACATTATAATAAGCTCAAAACTCTAACTATCAAACCAACCTAGTGGTGCACCATGTGTCTTTTGTATAGAGCAGGAGACACGGGGAATACAATGCACCTAGATATACCAAGTGGTACGACTGCCTAGAGGAGGTAACACCTTAACCCTAGGCACCAAGGATACATTTCCTTCATGCATGGATAAGATCACCTAGAATAGAACACCCATTGCCAAAAGTAAATCTACATGTAAGCATGCACCTCCTAAGTTGAAACTCACGCTCTCCTATAATAGATCAATATCACATGCACCACACACTCCTAACTTGGGGAACTATGCCTTCCTAAAGATAACACATGCATGCATGCATCCTCAATTATTGGTTTCCTATAATTTGTTCTACCTCCATAGAGGCTTATCCAATGATGTAGCCTCCAATACCTCTAGTGCCATCATTGTTTCACAAGAATCAAGGTTGTATGGATATGTTGAGTGCACCTATGCTAAAAGAGAATAATGGTTGAGCAATCAGGGAAGGTATAATACTATACACCCTCTCTCATTTGTATATCGACCATGGTGGACCTTATATTGAGTGCATATCTAAACACCCACTCTCATTTGTATTCATTATTTTTCTTGGTGCCCCCCTCTTCAGCGTAAGGGAGGATGGAGAAAATGATCTATTGATCCCTAATCAAAGTGATTTTCCTAAGGGCACGCTAAAGTGTTGCATGCTATTTTGGTCATGGGTTTCTTTCTTTTCTGAGTGCATTTGTTCTCTGGGTATCTCACTCTAGGGTTGTGTTGCTCTTATCTGGTTTCTCTTCAAGAGTTGGGCTTCCCTAGTGTTGGTTTATGTTTCTCTTTTTTGCAGGATTTGTGTGTTGGTTCCATTCAATTCTCTTTCTGTCTTTTGTGAATCTCATCGGCGGATAAAGGAATGCTAGATCTACAAACATATCAATTTGAAAATCGAGCAACAAGCTACAATAACAACAAATCATGTCACTCTCTATTAATTGAAGGAAATAATTACATTGTAATTTGATCAAAACTCTAACTATCAAACCAACCTAGTGGTGCACCATGCGTCTTCTTTATAGATCAGGAGACAAGGGGAATACAATGAACCTAGGCATACCAAGTGGTGTGGCTCCCTAGAGGATGTAACACCCTAACCTAGGCACCAAGGATACATTTCCTTCATGCATGGATAAGATCACCTAGAATAGAACACTCATTGCCAGAAAGGAAACCTACATGTAAGCATCTGCCTCCTAAGTTGAAACTCACGCTCTCCTAGAATAGATCAATCTCACATGCACTACACACTCCTAACTTGAGGTACTATGCCTTCCTAAAGATAGAATATGCATGTTGCAAGCATGCATGCACCCTAAATTATTGGTTTCATACTAATTTGTTCTTCCTCCATAGAGGTTTCTCTAATGTTGTAGTCTCCAATAACTCTAGTGCCATCACTGGTGCAAAATAATCAAGGCTATACGGATATGCTGAGAGCACCTATGCTAAAAGAGAATAATAGTTGAGAAACCTGGGAAAGTATAATACTATACACCCTCTCTCATTTGTATATCAACCATGGTGGACCTTATATTGAGTGCATATCTATACACCCACTCTCATATGTATTCATTATTTTTCTTGGTGGCCCCTTGTTCATCTTAAGGGAGGATGTTTAAAATGATCTACTGATCCGTAATCAAAGTGATTTGCCTAAGAGCATGCTAAAGTGTTTCCTAAGCGCATGCTAAAGTGTTGAATGCTATTTTGTTCATGGGTTTCTTTCTTTTTTGAGTGCACTTGTTCTCTGGGTATCTCGTTCTAGGGTTGTGCTGGTCTTGTTTGGTTTCTCTTCAAGAGTTGGGATTCCCTAGTGCTTGTTTATGTTTCTCTTTTTTGCAGGATTTGTGTGTGTTGGTTTCATTCAATTCTCTTGCTCTCTCTTGTGAATCTCAACGATGGATAAAGGAAAGCTAGATCTACAAACATATCAATTCGAAAATCGAGCAACACGCTAGAATAACAACAAATCATGTCTCTCCATATTAATTGAAGGAAATAATTACATTTTAATAAGCTCAAAAATCTAACTATCAAACCAACCTAGTGGTGCACCATGCGTCTTCTTTTTAGAGCAGGAGACAAGGGGAATACAATGAACCTAGACATACCAAGTGGCGCGGCTCCGTTGATGAGGTAAAACCCTAACTCTAGGCACCAAGGATACTTTTCCTTCATGCATGGATTAGATAAACTAGAATAGAACACCCATTTCCAGAAAGGAAATCTACATGTAAGCATGTGCCTCCTAAGTTGAAACTCACGCTCTCCTAGAATAGATCATTCTCACATGCACCAGTCACTCCTAACTTGGGGAGCTATGCCTTCCTAAAGATAGCACATGCATGATGCAAGCATGCATGCACCCTCAATTATTGGTTGCCTACTAATTTGTTTTGCCTCCATAAAGGCTTCTGTAATGCTGCAACCTCCCAATAACTCTAGTGCCATCACTGCTGGGCAAGAATCAAGGTTGTATGTAAATGATGAGTGCACCTATGCTAAAAGAGAATAATGGTTGAGTAACCACAGAAAGTATAATACTTAAAAGTTGGAATTCCATTTTCAACATCCTCCCTTAAGATGAACAAGAGTTGGGATTCCCTAGTGCTTGTTTATGTTTCTCTTGTTTATGTTTCAAGAGGTGGCCCCTTGTTCATCTTAAGGGAGGATGTTGAAAATGATATATTGATTCCTAATAAAAGTGATTTGCATATGGGATTCCTAAAGTGTTGCATGTTATTTTGTTCATGGGTTTCTTTCTTTTCTAACTGCACTTGTTCTCTGGGTATCTCGCTCTAGGGTTGAGATGCTCTTCTCTGGTTTCTCTTCAAGAGTTGGGCTTCTCTAGTGTTGGTTTATGTTTCTCTTTTTTGCATGATTTGTGTGTGTTGGTTCCATTATATTCTCTTTCTCTCTCTTGTGAATCTCAACGACGGATAAAGGAATTCTAGATCTACAAACACATCAATTTGAAAATCGAGCAACAAGCTCCAATAACAACAAATCATGTCACTCTCTATTAATTGAAGGAAAAAAATTCATTGCAATAAGCTCAAAACCTCAACTATCAAACCAACCTAGTGGTGCACCATGCCTCTTCTTTATAGAGCAACAGACAAGGGGAATACAATTATCCTAGACATACCAAGTGGTGTGGCTCCATAGAGGAGGTAACACCCTAACCCTAGGCACCAAGGATACTTTTCCTTCATGCATGGATAAGATCACCTAGAATAGAACACCCATTGCTAGAAAGGAAATCTACATGTAATCATGCGCCTCCTAAGTTGAAACTCATGTTCTCCTATAATAGATCAATCTCACATTCACCACACACTCCTAGCTTGGGGAACTATGCCTTCCACCCTCAATAATTGGTTTCCTACCAATTTGTTCTGCCTCCATAGAGGCTTCTCTAATGTTGCAACCTCCAATAACTCTAGTGCCATCACTGCTGCAAAAGAATCAAGGCTTTATGGATATGCTGAGTTCACCAATGCTAAAAGAGAATAATGGTTGATTAACCCGGGAAAGTATAATACTATACACCCTCTCTCATTTGTATATCGACAATGGTGGACTTTATATTGAGTTGTATATCTATACACCCACTCTCATCTATATTCATTATTTTTCTTGGTGGCCCCCTGTTCATCTTAAGGGAGGATGTTGAAAATGATGTAAGTTTCAATTTCGGCTACAACCAACCCTATATTTTATCATTTATTATATTTAGGTTTGTCTAAGGATGACCTTGTACATGTAGGCTCATAACCTCTCTCGACTAAAGAACCCTACATATTAGAGTTGGGTATTTACTATTTATACACCCACTCATGTTTAATTTTCTCATTCAATTGATCTATTGATTTCTAATCAAAGTGATTTTCCTAAGGGAATCCTAAAGTGTTGCGCACTATTTTTTTCATGGGTTTCTTTCTCTTCCGAGTGCACTTGTTCTTTGGGTATCCAACTCTAGGGTAGCCAAACATCTAAAACTTGTGCCATAGTTTGAATTCCTCTCATTTCATTTTTCTTATTTGATCGAATTATTATGAATCAAGCAGCTAATCAAAATAACCAAAAACTTGCAGCATGGTGTTTCAGTTCGCTCTGGACATCACTGTGCTAAGCCACTTCACCGTTACTTGGGAAGAAATGAAAGTTATAGAGAAAGTATCCATTTTTACAATACAAAAGATGAGGTGGATACTTTCATTAAGGGACTGAAAGATACAATCAATTTCTTTACTTCATTTCAGTGACCCATTCTTGGGTTATGTCATTTTATTTTGAGATCATGAGAGATTTTGGAAAGGCAATGGAAAACAATTTGCTTAGTAAATTTTAAATTACTATTTTTGTTTTTCATGACAAAGATATCGACCATAAAAATAACCTCCCCATTGCAATAGGATTATATTAATGCACTCCTTATCCTTTTTGGAGAATTAAAGGAAAAATGACACTCTTACTAACCCCAAATTTGATGTATTTCTTGTTGGTTGCAAGTTCATTTTGATATTCTTTTTTGAAAATTATGAACCTCTTTGTAGAAGGGCAGAGGGAGTCATACGACTTTGATTCAAATGATTATTTGGTAATGCCTACACTACTATAACCAAGAAATCCATATTGTTTGGTAGCACCTACTCCTACTGCCACTAAGAATGCCACCCTATTAATTTCTATGATTTTTTGGTTTCTAATTGTATTCATTACCACCCTTTTCATTTTTCCATCTACATTCATCTTTAAATTGACTATTTTAAAGTTTAATACGTCGATATTGTTTTTTCTTCTAAATACATGCAAATTAAGGGCTTTGAACATGAAAAATGTCATGTCAATTAAGATGTTATGTGTAGTTATGAGGTATGAAGGGAAATGAGGTAGACATAACTTGCATTGGTAATTAGAATGTGGAAAACACAATGAATGGGATGGAGATTGGTAAATGAACATATACAAAACACTCTAAGAGCATGAAGGTGAATAACACAATGGTAAAATTGGATGAAAATATGAAAATAATACTCAAACTTGGTAGAGTTCAAAGCACAAAATCATTGGGTATGACGATGCATGGATTGATGGTGGATTTTAGAAGAATAATAGAGTAGGAAAAATGTTGCAGTGGAGTATTGGTGTGATATGCACACATAAATTTATATTATTTTAAATAAATGGTTGTCAATTGAAAGGAATAGATTCAAATGGAGGAAAATATCGAGTGTTTTCAATGAGATAAAAATAGACTATGACAAGACAAGATTGACGTTGAATAGTAATAAAAAAACATGGAAAGTGGTTTCCACATAAACACATAGGGTAAAGGTTTGGACGATTTTTTGGTAAAATAAATAAATACTAAATATAAATAGAAGATGTAAAATCATGTAATACATCAAGAAATGATAAGATACAAAATTTCCAGCCCCGGATGGGGTGACATCTGTCCAGCATTGGCAACGTGGCACTCATGCAGACAAGGGATTTAATACCCCTTGCTGCCAGTCTCATATTTAGCCTACTCAACATGCCTAACATTCAATTTGTAGAGGTGTTAATGTGTTGATGTAGTAAGGGAAATTTAATTGAACTCATTGTGAACCAACTACGATGTAATGTCCCTTTCCAAATAGGAGCTCTAGAAGAGAAGGCTTAATGGTCTAAACCACCCCATTAGAGTATAGCCAGGGCCAAAGAGGGGTAAACAGGGTTACTAGAGGTCACTCCAGTCACAGGTGTTATATTCGGAAAGTGACATTGAGCTAACAAGAGTTAACAACGATTTTAATTCATTATGAGCTAAAAATAGAAGTCAACAGTGAAGTAGGGTTTCAGCAGTGATTTAGGGCTTCAACATGATTTAGGGTTTTGGGAAGATATAAAGGAAGGGTCAGCGACCTAATTCATCATTATGCAGATTATGACTTGTCATTGAGGAGAAGAGGCGCATTTCAGGAGAGATAGTTCAGTGTATTCCAGGAGGAAGACACCAGTTGGCTGATTTCGGTGTTGAAAGACACACCCTAGTCACCGAGAAGATCATCCAGGTATTCCATCATTCTTCAGTGCTCCCATATTTCGGGTATTATATTTTAGTTTCTTATTTGTATTCTGACTAAGATCCTTTTGTCTTTTGATCTAGCCGAGTGTTGTTATTTTATTCAATCGCAGTTGCTTATTTATATTCCAGATAAGATCCTTTGTATGTTGATCTAGTTGAGTATTGTTAGTTATTCATCCGCATTCGACCATTTTGTAATCCATAGAGATATCATAATACAAACTTGCAGTCCTTTGTCACATTTATTATTTGTATGATCATTTATATGTTGTAAACCTTTGATCCTATACACACATTAGCAGTGTTTCCTAGACTACCCAAGTCAGGAACATTACAGTGGTATCAGAGCTTTAGTCCTGCCAGCCTGTGACTAAAGACAATGAGTGCAGCAGAAGACCCAGAGGGTCGTGAACACGTAGGTGACGAATATGTCACTTACAACATGCATCAGGAAAGAAGGCATAGGCCTGATTTCCCCCCTTTTCCTCCTAGCTCAGAGGAAGAAGAAGAGGCACACATAGAAGCAGAGAGAAGGGCAGAGCGTGAGGCAGAGCGTGAGGCAGAGAGGATGCTAGGAGATGGATATGAGCGACCAGAGGGCAGTGGCAAGGCCCCCGTAGATCCAGAGGCAACTTTCATGCAGGTTATCAACGATATGTTAGCTAGTCAACGGACCATGTCTCAGTCCTTGGCATAGGTGGTTGATAGATTGGCTAGAGTGGGCACCCTAGATACACAAGTCCCGCATGCAGCACAGGCGAACTCGGGAGCAGGCAGTAGACCCCAGTCACCCTCTCGCACATACACCTCTGCAAGTAGGATTCCCATACCCTTGTTTCCCAGTTTCCAGAGGGCACCCCTAGTAGCAACACCACCACCAATAGCACAGAGGCCACCCACTCATGCCGACGACATTGCAGTGTATAGGAGGGAGTATGCAACATTGGGTCGTGACTTCCATTAGGACATGACCTTAGTCGAGTACTGTGGACTCAGACTCAGGAACCGCCCCAGAGAGCCGCAGAGGGGAGGACCACAACAGCAGCAGGGGCATAACCTCGATTTCATATGAAAAGTTGGGAAACTCACCATCCCTTCTTTCAACGGATCGTCCAAATACACCGCCAGAGCTTGGGTACAAAAGCTAGACACGTATTACAAGCTCAACCAGATGACCGAGACAGAGGCCATCAATTTCACGACCTTACACTTGGAGTGTGAGGCACACGAGTGGTGGTATCATGGACTGGTGACATTGGGTCACAGTGGCATCACCTCCTATAGGGAGTTTATAGATAGGCTCATGGATAGGTTTGACAGGAAGGATCCCGAGATACACTTCATGGATCTATCCCAGTTGAGACAAAATGGCACAACAGAGGAATTCATCACAGATTTTCAGCAGGTAGCCGTGGCAGTGACAGATATATCACAACCCAGGCTGATCATGTTATTCACAGAAGGACTCACAGAGCCTTTGAGAGGATGGGTGAAGGCATACAGCCCTCCCACTTTGCAGGATGCCATCCTTCACACTCGAGATCTGGCAGACTCAGTGCCAAAGACTAAAACTTTCTCCAAACCATTTTTGCCCCAGAGGGATCAAGACAGGAAGCCATTCCAGAGAGAATGGAAGGGCAAGGAGAAGTTGGATGATGAGACTAGGCGAGAGCTTATGAGGAAGAAGCTTTGATTCAGCTGTAGAGATCCTTGGGTCCCAGGCCACAGGTGCATGGGCAAGGGAGAGCTTCATTATATTGAGGTAGCAGCAGACAACGTGGACAGTGAGGAGGAGGAGTAGGACAGTGGATCCACTAGTTCAGAGGAGGAGTTAGCACCAGCAAAGGAGTAGCTTCCCCGTAGACCACTGACACCGGCAGGAGCCCATCCTCCAGTAGTCCCATAATCGCCAGAGCAGGCTAACAGGAGGAAACCAGTAAAGTGAGGAGTCATAGTGACCCTTTCCGGTGTTCCTAGATATGATACCCTCCGTATCAGAGGGATTATTCAGGGGAAACAGGAAATCACCCTGATAGGTGGTGGGGCCACCCACAACTTCATCGACGTTGCACTAGTATCGAGGCAGGCACTTCAGACAGAGGAGATTGAGGGGTTTGATGTTGCGGTAGCAGATGGCCACATAGTGGGGTGTCTAGATAGAATTCCAAACTTAGAGATGAAGTTAGGAAACTACATAGTGAGAGATACATTTTATGTGGTTGACCTATCAGACACAAATGTAGTGTTAGGAGTTCAGTGGATGATTACCCTGGGAAAAATCACTACCAACTACCAAACCTTGGAAATGGGATTCAGAGATCAGGATGGAAAGAAGGTTGTTCTAAGAGGTATGTCGACAGGAGCACCTAGGAAAGTTTCAACCAAGAGGATGGAGAGGATATTCAGACATGGGGAGGTAGCATATGTCGCAGAATGCTTGATCACTACTCATAAGGATTCAGAAGATCGACGACAATACCACACAAAGATAAATAATTTATTGGGATGACATCAGCAAGTCTTTGAGGCAATCCCACCAGGGAGACCAACTGACAAGGGGTTTGAGCACACCATTGAGTTAGAGGAGGGGGGAAAACCTATGATCACCCCCCCCCCCCTATCGTCATCCTAGGAGGTTCAAGGATGAGATAGAGAAGGAAATCAAGGAATTGTTGGCGATGGGACACATCAGACCGAGCAACAACCCATTTGATTCTTTAGTTGTCTTAGTTCTGAAGAAGGATGGAACCATGAGGATGTGCATTGATTATTGAGCCTTGAACAAGAAAACCATAAAAAATAGGTACCCTATCCCACACATTGATGAGTTGATGGATGAACTGCATGGGGCAGTTTTCTTCTCAAAAATTGATCTACGCTCTGGATATCACCAGATCAGCATCTGAGAGCAGGACATAGAGAAGACGACATTTCGATGTCATTTTGGACACTTTGAGTTCTTGGTTATGCCATTTGGGCTAACCAATGCACTCGCTACAATCCAGTCTTGCATGAACCATATATTCAGGGATCAGTTAAGGAAATCAGTCTTAGTTTTCTTCGACGACATCTTGATCTATAGCCGGTCATGGCAAGAGCATATGAGGCACATGGATGAGGTATTGAGCATCATGGAGGCACAGTCATTATATGCCAAAGAGTCCAAGTGTGAGTTCGGTATGACAGAGCTACTTTACTTAGGCCACATCATCAGTGCACAGGGGGTACAGGTGCACCAAGAGAATATCAGGGCCATTCTGGATTGGTCGACGCCCAAGAACGTGATAGAATTGAGGAGCTTCTTTGGGTTGTGCAGCTATTACAGGTGGTTTGTTCGGGGTTTTTCTCAGCTTGGAGCACCACTGACAGATCTTACCAAGCATGGGGCCTTCATATGGACCGAGAAATCACAGGAATCCTTTGATCACATGAAGGAAGTCATGAGCACTTGTCCAGTGTTGGCACTACCAGACTTCACCCTGCCATTTGTACTAGAGTGTGACAAATCCGACGAAGGAATCGGTGCAGTTTTGATGCAGGGAGGACACCCCATTGTATTAGAGAGATGGAAGCTTAGTCAACCTGAGAGGTTGTACTCCATTTATGACAAGGAAATGTTTGCAATCATGCATACCTTGACCAAGTTCAGACAATATTTGGTGGGCATCAAATTCGTGGTCAAGACCGATCACAACAGTTTGAAGTATTTCCTTGAGTAGAAGGACCTCAGTGAGTGCCAACAGAAATGGGTGACGAAGGTACAGGAATTTGACTTTGAAATAGAGTATGTCAAGGGGAAGAAGAAAATTGTGGCCGATGCACTATCGAGGAGACCTGCGACATGTTCTTTGATGGAGATTTCAGTAGATTGGAAATCCCACTTGTTAGTGGAATAGTCCAAGAAAAAGTTCGCTTGTGAGGTGATGGATGGGCAGATACAGGATGATTGGTATAGGGTCATTGACGATGTCATATTTTACAAGGATAGAGTCTACTTGGTGCCAGATTTAGGGCTTAAGAAGAAAATCCTCACCGCAGTTCATGATTCACCTCTAGCAAGCCATCAGGGGTTTTTCAAAACCTACGGACAAATCAGAGAGAGGTTCTCATGGATGGGCCTCAAAAAAGACGTTATGAGACACGTCAGTGAGTGTGTGACTTGCCAGCAGAACAAGTCAGAGCATGCTCTTCCAGCAGGGCTACTTCAGCCACTCCCCATTCCAGAGAAGAAATGGGAGAGTATATCTATGGACTTCATCACCGGTCTACCCAAGGTCCAGGGTAAGGACTATATCTATGTAGTGGTCGAAAAATTGACCATGTTTTCTCACTTCTACGCCATACCGACAGAGTACAACGCAGTTCAGGTAGTCGATCTTTTCTTCAGGGAGGTCTTCAAACTTCATGGGTTGCCGAAGAACATCGTTAGCGATAGGGACAGTTGGTTCATAGGGACATTTTGGAGAGAGTTGTTTCAGTTGGTAGGGACATAGTTGACACCTAGCACCAGCTATCACCCTCAGACAGATGGGCAGGCCGAGATTGTCAACAAGTGGGTTGAAGGGTATTTGAGGAACTATGTAGGAGGACAACAGAGAACGTGGGTAAAGTGGTTACATTTAGGGGAACATTGCTACAACTTCCACATGTCCATTGGTATGACACCCTTCCGAGCATTGTACGGATATGATGCTCCCACTTTGGTAGACTTGGTCTTCAGGGAGAGAAGAGCTCCCAAGGCCAAGGATTGGATCATAGAGAGTTAGGAGATTCTCAAATTGTTGAAAGAGAACCTGCAGACGACGCAAAACCGACAGAAGATAAGCGCGGACAGGCACAGGATAGAGCGCAACTTTGAGGTTGGAGATTTGGTTTTCTTGAGACTCCAACCCTACAGACAGTCATCTCTGAAGAAGAGTGGAGCCAAAAAGCTCAAGCCCAGATTTTATGGTCCTTACAGGATCATGCGCTGAGTAGGCGAGGTTGCTTACGAGCTAGAGCTTCCAGAGGGGAGCAAGATTCATAACGTGTTCCACGTGTCTTGCCTAAAAAAGGCAGTGGGAAAATTCATTAACACATCAGAGGAGCTTCCCCCGTTGGATGATGAGGGACAGTTGGAGTTAGTTCCGGAGGAGGTTTTGGAGTTTCGGGAGTGGAAACTAAGGAGCAGGGTCATCAAAGAGTGTTTGATCAGATGGAGAGGGCTTCCAATAGAGGACGCTACTTGGGAGAGCGAACAGGTGTTGCAACACCCTGGACTGGTATTGCTTGAGGACAAGCAATTTCGGGAAGGGAGGACTGTAATGTCCCTTTCCAAATAGGAGCTCCAGAAGAGAAGGCTTAATGGTCTAAACCACCCCATTAGACTATAGCCGGGGCCAAAGAGGGGTAAACAGGGTTACTAGAGGTCACTCCAGTCACAGGTGTTATATTCGGAAAGTGACATTGAGATAACAAGAGTTAACAATGCTTTTAAGTCATTATGAGCTAAAAATAGAAGTCAACAGTGAATTAGGGTTTCAACAGTGATTTAGGGTTTCAGCATGATTTAGGGTTTTGGAAAGCTATAAAGGAAGGGTCAGTGAACTAATTCATCATTATGCAGATTATAACTTGTCATTGAGGAGAAGAGGCGCATCTCAGGAGAGATAGTTCAGTGTATTCCAAGAGGAAGACACCAGTTGGATGATTTCGGTGTTGAAAGACACACCCTAGTCACCGGGAAGATCATCCAGGTCTTCCATCATTCTTTAGTGCTCCCATATTTCGGGTATTATCTTTTAGTTGCTTATTTGTATTTCGGCTAAGATCCTTTTGTCTTTTGATCTAGCTGAGTGTTGTTATTTTATTCAGCTGCAGTTGCTTATTTATATTCCGGATAAGATCCTTTGTATGTTGATCTAGTCGAGTATTGCCAGTTATTCAGCCGCATTCAGCCATTTTGTAATCCACAGAGATATCATAATACAAACTTGCAGTCCTTTGTCGTGTTTATTATTTGTATGATCATTTATATGTTGTAAACCTTTGATCCTACACACACATTAGCAACGTTTCCTAGACTAGCCAAGTCAGGAACTTTACATACGACTCACTGGAGCAGGTACGATGCAATTGGTTGGAGTCACCTCCGCCTTCATGACACTCCTCTCTGTCACCTCAAAGGTTTATATGAGGGTAAGGTCTCACAAGAATTTTATCATTCCACATTTCCATTTGGCGCTTTGTTCTCTGTCCGAGCCTCCTCTCCACAGGAAAGATCTCACTCAAGGGGATTCCCTCTCCTTGCTGGAATCCATTCTTTGTTCGTTCCTCACATGTAACATGCACACAGTTTTCTTCTCCCTGGAACTGATTCATTATTTGCTTCTCCGCCTCTCTCCCCGTCGTAATTACACTATGCCGAGGGATCGAGGCAAGCCCAAACAAAGGTCGACATACTACAACTTCATAGCTCGATGCAATCGCCCAGACCCCTCGATGCCCTCTAATCCGTTGACCAGCTCTATTATCCCCTCTCGCTTAGACCATAATTGACTTGAAGATCCCAAACCTCCTCTAGGCAATATGGAGTCACCACCTCACTTTTCCGACCCCATGATTGACTCAGGAGGCTGCCCAATTGAGGAAGAAATTCCTCCAAGCGGGATGAAAACCACCACAACAATAGTAGATCCCATTGACAAAGCCAACCCCTCGACACATCCTACAATGGCTCCAGGTGGCTATGTGGTCGAGGAAGAAATCCCTCCCAACTGGCTAAAATATTTGACAACAAGGAATGTCCCGGATACCACAAAGGTAGCCCACTGGTTGGCCATGGAAGAGAATCCACCGACTGAATTCGATGCAGCAACAACACAACATGAGGCAACAATTGTGAGCACAGAGCAAGTTTCACTCAACCCACATTGTTTTTTGGAAGACCACCTTCATCTGATCTTTGAGATGCGTAGGAACCTGGAGGACCAACTCCACAATCAGAGCATCCTCAACCACCGCATGGATCTCCTGTTCGACTCCCTGTCCAGTTCACCTACCCATGAGCACTATATCACTTGCAGACAATTTTTCTTCTTCACTTACTTACAACCATGATGGAAACCCCGGTTCGCCTCACCTTTAGTTTTTTAAGCATTTTGTTTTCAGGTCTTGACAAGAATCAATTACAGTCAATTTTTGTTTTTGTTAAAACTCTAGTTTCATGCTATAGCCATGTCTCTATATTTTGCAGGCCACCTGTTCTGGTTTCCATACACGTGGAAGACTTTGAACAATGTATTGACATGAAGACTCTATAAGGAAATACAATCTTTTTATTTACAAAAAAAAAAAAAATACAAAATTTCCAGAAGCGTTTCTATGAAACTTTTTGAGAGGGCACAAGTAATAAAATAAAATTTATTTTGTATTAAATGTGACTTCCAAAGATACATGATATTTTTCCAAGCAATACACACAATACACACATACATCTATGAAAGCTCGCTTATTGATATGTGTATTAGTCACCTTCTTTTTTGTCCATCTTTCTACTATATTGGCTTAAAAACTATTCATTGTGAATATATTTGTGTATGTCGCATGAATATGTTTATCCTATTACTTCTCAAATTAGCATCCCTTCATGGGATGCTATGGGGATAGCACGATACGATAAATGCACTACCGTGAATTTAGCACAATCTCCCCTTAACTTTAGGCAAGCTCCTAAAGACCAAGGGTCGTGTAATACCCCAGTTTTGAGTCCCCATATTAAATAATGTATTTTGCTTATTTGATGAAAGGCCAGAGTGCCTAAACAATTAAAAGAGGTTGGAGTGCCTAGGAAATGTAATGCACCACTATGAATTTAGCACATAAGACAAAGAGATGGTCGATTTCGATCATACAGATGATCTTATGAATGAACCCTTGGATGTGGTTGATGAGCATATAGACACCTTTATACATATTAGGAAGAGTAGATGGGACATGGGTTGTTTCATTTTTTATGTAGATCCCATCTACAACATCGAGGGAACCTTTTATATTAAGAGCGCACAAATATCTCCTTCGGAGGATTTATTTTCACAAGAAGGTGATCCATATATTTGGCAGACTGATGATGATATGGTCACAAATTTATTCCATGCATTTGAGGATGAATTGTCGCAATATACTCCTGATGAATTTTAGCCATCCCTTGGTGTTGGAAATTTATTTTTTATTGATGTCAACTCTAGATGAACTCTAGAAGCATTGATTTCAACCCTAATCAACCCTATAAGAAGCCCTGGAAAGATGGCTAAGTGGTTGAGAAGCCCTAGATGGTGTGGTCAAGGAACCCAAAGTTGTTTGAGGAATAAGGACATTGTAAATGCATGTACAGACTCATATATGGATAGTCCTTGTCATTTCTTTTCAAAAGGTAGGTGGTATGTCACGTGGTTCCTCACGGTTGTGGAGTTATTCCCTCTTGAAGTTGGAATCCTTGAAGAATGGTTAAGAAGCACCTAAACAGTTACAAGTGATTAATTAAAGGGTAAAGTGGTTGTACCAAGAAGCCCTAAATTTGAGAGAAGTTACTTTGAAAAGGTATAAATACACCTCAAGGAGTCTCTCATAAGTATATTCACATACACAAGTCTATTGAATATCTTATGAGTGAACAAGTGATATTTTGGTAAATATTTTCGTAGCATATATGAGATAGGGAAAGTCTGAAGGAGAGAAGTGTACGGATGTGACTGAACTAGCTTTCTAAGTTTATCTGTGGATCACAAATCATCAAAGCATGGATGTACGTGGGTCACAGTATAGCAAAGCGCGGATATCCACATGTTGATAGTGTACAAGTCACAGATCCGTGAAAAGATTTTGAGGAGGATGCTAATACCAGGTTGTTGAGGCTGAGGAAGAGCTACATGTCTATAATCTTTTGTATCAAGTCTATTACAGGATTAAAGGTATGTTTTACATGTGTTTTGATACATGCCTGAGACATGGTTTGGAGAGTTGGGCATATGCTTTGATACATGATACATGGTTGAGTGATGTCATGGTAGATTTTTAGAGGCACATCTTTGTGAAATTGGCATATACTCGAGGCATATCTTATGGCACATGGTATGATACATGCTTGAGGTACATTGTGGCAGATGGTTTGGAGATTTGGGTATATGCTTGAGGTACACCTTGGTGATGTTATGGTACATTGATTAGAAGCATATCTTGGCTATCTTGGTATCTAGTTTGGTATATGTCATGGTGATGTTATCACATGCTTGAGATACTTCATTGATGATATCTTATGGTACATGGTGTATGGCATGATTGAGACATGCCATGAGTGATATGGTTTATGGTTGAGGCACATCTCATGGTACAAGTTTTGGTACATGGTTGATGCATGGTATGGTACAGGTTTTGGTACATGGTTGATGTATGGTATGGTATAGGTTTTGGTACATGGTTGAGACACACATGTTGATAATGGTATATTAGTGACAGTGACAGTGACAAAGATAGTGATAGATTGACAGTGACAGGTTGATGTGACAGTGATAGTTAGTGTTTGATGTATCAATGATTGTGGCAGTGACACTATCATTGGTAGTGACAGGTTGAGTCTACACTTATATTTCAGGGTGGAACTACGAGGCAAGGAAAGAGGTTGTAGCCTCCTTCTGGTTGGAGTCGGAGAACACATGGATTTGGAGCTTCCTTCAGGTTGGAGCTTGTAAATCAGGGGATCGTAGCCTCCTTTCATGTTGGAGCCAAAGAATACAGGGAGTTAAAGCTTCCTTCAGGTTGGAGCCTATAAACTAGGGGGTTGGAGCCTCCTTCCAGTTGTAGTTGGAGAATTCAGGGAGTTGTAGCTTCCTTCATGTTGGAGCCTGTAAATAGGGGGTTGGAGCCTCCTTCCAGTTGGTGTTGGAGAATTGGGAAGTTGGTGCTTCCTATGAATTTAATCTTGATATATATAAGAAATCATTTCGTGGTTTTCTCCCATTTGGGTTTCCACGTAAATTCCGGTGTAGTGTGTATCTGATGTGATATTGTTGAATGATACTTATTATGGTTCTATGATCATGATATATTGAATGGAATCATAAATGATATACCATTGATAAAGTTGAAGTTTATATATTGTGATTGAAAGTGGTAAAAAGTGCTCATATTGATTCACACCCCCCCCTCTCAGTATTCCAACACCTTGGGAGTTGTGATGCATATCCTTTTGTGGATTTAGATTTTCTATATGAAGTTTTCCAACCACCATTAAACTAATATTTTGGTGGACACCAAGTTGTGGCCGGCCTAGAGTACTTAGAGGCTCACACTACAAAAAAAAAGTATTTTCATCTTGGGGGTTTTGGCAAGGATTTGCAGATAAAGAAGAAACATACTCTAAGTGTGGGAAAAGAGTTTGTCTCTAGACCTGAGGTTGTCCCTTACCTCATTTCCTCTCCTCTAGGAAATCATCGAACTTTCTTGTCATCTCTCATCTCCTCTCAACCTTTAGGGAGCGGTGACATTTCGAGTAAAGATGAATATGAGTTTTAGATTATACATGGTATCCCTCTTCAAACATGGATTGATTAGGCTTGTGGATTTTATTTCCAACATGATTTCCTCCCTCCCACCCATCTCCATAATTTTCATTTCATTTCCTGACTATATGTTTATTTATGCCCATGATTATTATGTACTTCACTTATCTTTGTTGCATCACATAATTAAGCACAGGGGGGAACCTTGATGAGATGATCAACTAGCTACATTGGTTGTACAATTTCACTTGAGACCCACGGGACCTAATTTCCATAGGGCAATGGGCCCCAGGTAAGTAGGTAGATCATTTTCTTTCCCTTTCACTTGCATTTGATTACTCATGATAGTTAGGTCGTGTCCACTTATATTTGCATGTCATGTCTCATTTTTCATTTTTATCTACTTGCATGGTTGCATAGTTTCTTTATATCATTTGATTGCATCATACTACATGTTACTTTAGAAATTTTTGAAAAAAAATGCACTTTTTTTTAAAGATTAGTTGAAATTTTGAAAATTTGATCATATGGACAAAGGGTGAGTGAGCCACCCTCAATATCCACAGTTTGTTTTTTTCAGTGTGTGTAGGCACAGGTCTTATCAGGAGATGTCGAGGTTCTCATGCACTCTATGATGAGCACATGTCCCCAAGTAGGAGCAAGATGGTATCCCCCATTTCTAGGGATAAATAAGGAGATGATGTCTTGAGGCCCTCAGGTTGCAGACATGGAGTACCTAGAGGCATCCCGACACATAGAGCCCTTCATTCACCATACATCACCATTTGACGATGGAAGCAACGTCCACCACACTTGAAATGGATCACAGAGGACAACGAGTCTTTCTCCATGAGGTAACAAGTCTGGTATTATGGTAAGTGTCATTCTAATAATTCAAACATTTGAATATGTTGCAAAGAGTCCTTTATTGATATTGAAAACATATGATTAGAAATTGTACTTTTTTCCCAATTTCACCTTGGTGAGTGTCATGGTTTCCTAGTAAGTGGCCACTCCCAGGTTAAGGGTTGCTACCAAGGGGTCTTCTTGAAGGGTCAGCATACCATTCCCACTCATAATTTCCACCTTCCACCACTTCTTGCCCTCTGTTTACAAATATTTTAGGTTTTCAGGATTATTGACCCAAGAAGGGCGTGTACCTCATTTCATGGGAAGAAGGGGCCATTAGGCTTGAAGGTGCTTTAGAAAAAACATCATGCAATAGAAGCTTTCCCTGGGATCCCGAGAGCAATGAAATGCTTCTCATAAAATATGAGGCCCTATAATAATAACTAATTAAACAATGATTACTTTTCGGGGTAGAGTGTTTGTGAGCTATGCATTTCCTTTTTAGTGCCCCTTATTGACTTCAACCTAGAAGGTCTTCATAAAAACATTCTAACCAAGGTAGAGCATTTGTGGGATATGCATTTCCTTTTTAGTGTCCCTTATTGTCTTCAACTTGGTGACACATGCAAAGTAAATGGATAAATAATAAAGGGCTTGGAAAAAATATTCTTCAAAAACAAAAAGAGGAAAAGGATGTGGCTAGCCCTTAATAGAGGCACCCATAAATGAGACAATACGAGCCCTTGTATTTCATGAAACCCCACACCTAGAATTCTAAACTGCATCCACCTCACATTCACTACATGACTTAGAAAAGTTTCTCTTGTTAGCATGTTTTACAAGCAGAGTATGCTTGTCATTGATGGCAAGTACAACAACGATGATGGCTTGAGTATAGGAAGGATGTGTCAGGCGGGCACCAGAAGTCTTTTGGGCAGACGTTGCAGAGAAAGCTCGACAATATCAGAGTATGCAGGGATGGATCTCATTGAATATTTCCCGATGAACGTCAGATATGAGCCCGAGGTCTAATCGACATTGGATCCAGGAGAACTTACACGCTCTTTAACGAGCAAGGTGAAATGCGAAACCCTGAAAAGTCACCTCAACAAAGACTCCATTTTGGAGTTTCAATTACCGGGAGATGGAGAAGTCAAGAATCGAGACTCTCCAACATAGGAGTCTCGAAGTCGCGAAATGAGAAATCCCGAAACCCGAAAAAAGGCACATCACTCGGAGTGTTGGATACCGGGAGATGGAGATGTCAGAGACTCACATCATCAGGAGTCCCGAAGTGCCGAAATGAGAAAACCTGAAATAGGCACATCGCTTGGAGTGTTGGATACCGGGATTTCGGTTACCGGGAGATGGAGATGTCAGAGACTCACATCATCAGGAGTCCCGAAATGCCGAAATGTGAAAACCCAAAACAAGCGCATCGCTTGGAGTACTGGATACCGAGATTTCAGATACTAGGAGATGGAAATGACAAAGACTCTCATCATAAGGAGTCCCGAAGTTGCGAAACCCGAAGTCAAGAAATGATAAAGACTCCATACCGGAGTTTTGGATACTAGGTGTAGGAGGAGTCAAGAGTAAAGACTCTTCATTAGAGGAGTCCCGAAATCGTGAAACCCGAAGTCGCGAAATGTCACCGACAAGCTCCATTTCAGAGTTTCAGGCACCGCGACATGGAGAGTCAAGAAAATTTTCCATAGGAATACCAAAATGCCGATTCGTCGAAATGAGAAACGCTGGAGTAATGGACCGTTGATCTGACTCCATTTTAGAGTTCAGGATACCAGGAGTTGAAGTGTTGAAACACTTCACCACAGGAGTACCGAAATGACAAAGTGCCAAAACACAAAATTGTGAAATGCAGTTTTTGAATAAGGCTATGGTCACAGCCATTGGTCACATCGGCGAGAGATAGAGGAAAGAGCTAGAGCAACCAAGCTCCATTTCGGGGATCACGACATAGAGTGTCGAGACACTTGATCACACAAATCCTGAAATTCTGAAGAGCGGAATGCCGAAATGAATGCAAGACTAATGAAAGTCATCCAATGGTGCAGATGAAATTGAGTCAAATCGGAGGGCTATTGTTGCACGTCACAGTGTAACTGCCAGAAACCAATGATGGTTTCTACCAGAGGACTCGAAGACACTTCGGGGTGATTGACAGAGGAGGTGAAGAATCTCAAGGCATCTACAAGTAGAACACTGACTGTTCATGGAGGTGATTAACAGCTGGATGAGCATTGGAGCCTGTAATTGAAACAGAGTAGTTGAGCTCGACTGTAATAGAAGATGAAGAATCTTAACTGCTGGTGATGTGAAGTAATTTGATCATGACACCTAGTGATGATGGACACATGGGATTAACAAACAGAGAAGCTAAAGAGTTTCCATGATGAATAGGCAGAGAAATCGACATGCAGAGCATGCAGAACCATTGGACACAGGGCATGCACAAGATGGAAAGAGAGCATAAGAAGGTTGAACAAAGAAGAGATCGGAGTAGTTGCGGGGGTGTGGGATGCATGTGTGAAGAAGGAGGTGGAGTGCAGCAGCTAAAATGGACAGAAGACAAAAGGTGCGTTGAATGGGAATGGTGCAAAAAGAACAAGAGGCAGAAGAACAGAAAAGTGTAGGGGATGCGTGCAGGAAGACAGTGAGGAAGACAGAGCAGCGAAATCTTGCAGAACAATGAAGAGACTGGTAAGTTGTTGTTGAACACTATATCACTGTAATAAGTTTTAGTAATTCATATTCATAAACCAGGGTGGTAGGGAGGTGCTAGGGAGGACTGGTGTCCTCAGAAGTTCAAGTGGGTGCTTGAACATAGGGAGTTGTAGCTTCCGTCTAGTTGGTACTAGAGAAACCAGGGAGTTGGTGCTTCCTTCTAGTTGGTGCTAGAGAAACCAGGGAGTTGGTGCTTCCTTCTAGTGGGTGTTAGAGAAAACAGAGAGTTGGTGCTCTCAACAAGTTGCAGCTTGCAAAAACAGAGGTTGTAGCCTCACAATGAGTAGGTGCTCATATGTATGATAATGTAAAGAATGTAAATAATTCTTATCATATAAAGAAGAAGAGGTTTTTACCCTTTATGGGTTTCCTCAAGAAATATCTGTCTCTATGTATCTCATATATGTGACTGATGTTGAATGTGCCATTGCTTATTTTCCTGCATTATTGTGATTATCATTGAGTGCCTTGTAAGGAATTTAAAAGAAGCATAATTGTTTAAGCACGGTAACCATTGATTCACCCCCCCCTCTCAGTTGTCCTACAATTGGTATTAGAGCCAGCCCCTTTTGTCTAAGGGTAGATCCTAGAGCTTAAACATGTCAAGTCATGAAGGAAATTCAACCAATAAGGCCCCTCTGTTCAATGGAACAAACTTTGTCTTCTGGAAAGTTAGAATGAGAACCTACATAATGGCTTTAGGTGCAGATGTCTGGGATGTGGTAGATACTGGTTATGTAAAGCCAGTTGTACTAGCTAATAAGGATGACAAGCTAGAATTTAGCTTCAATGCTAAGGCTATGGATGTTATCTTGAGTGGACTTGGAGAAGCAGAATTCGTAAAAGTTATGCACCTAGGAACTGCCAAAGAAATGTGGGACAAACTCATTAGCAGTTATGAAGGTAATGAGAAGGTAAAGGACGCCAAGCTTCAAACCTATAGAATACAGTTTGAACAGCTGAAGATGAAGGAAGATGAAACTATTGGAAAATACTTTCTGAGAGTAGAAGAAATGGTAAATGCAATGAAAGCACTTGGTGAAAAAATTGAGGAACCCTCTTTAGTTCAGAAAATCTTGAGATATCTCCCAGATAGGTTCAACCCGAAGGTCTCTGCTATAGAAGAACTTAATGATCTAAAAATCTTGGAGTTTGATCAACTTCTAGGAACTTTGACTGTATATGAAATGAGAATAGTTAAAGATAAACCCACCTCCAGAGAAGCATCATTAAAGCATATAAAAATGAGGATTCTGAACCTAATGAAATTGAAGCAAAATTTGTGAAGAGACTGAAGAAGGGATCAGGAAAATGCAAAGGTAAAATGTCTTTCAAATGTTTCAACTGTGGTAGGATAGGTCATTTTTCAAATAAATGTCCCCACAAAGGAAAAGATCAGACATGTGATGATGAAGAGAAGTACAAACATAGAAATTTCTTTAAAGAGAATAACTTTAAGAAGAAAAGTCTTTGCGTAAACAATGATGATGATTCTTCAGATGATGAAGACAATGACTCCTCTATTGAAGATAAACTAAATGACTTCATACTTATGGCCAAAGAGGATTATGATAATAACAACACAGGGAGTGATTTTAATGAAGAAGAAGTTGTGGTTGACATGGAAGGAGAACTGATCAGTGCACTGGAAGAGATTGACAGACTAAGAATCAAGAACAGAAAGCAAAGAAAATTGTTGATACAGTTCGATAAATACAGTAAAAAAACCTGATGAAGACCTTGTCCTACTAAAAGTAGAATTAGAAGAGGCAAAGAAAATCGAAGACATTCTGAAACGACAGTTATCGGAAAAGAAGGCAAGATGTGAAGCATTATAACAAGAAGTAGTGAAAACTAGGAAAGAGATGGAGAAGTTTCAAGCCTTGTATAATCAAAATCTATCAAGTATCAAAGCCTCAGAAGGATTAGCCACCATCCTGAATCAGCAAAGGAATCCAAAGTTGAAAACCGGTTTGGGTTATGAAGAGGGATCAAGTAGTGGCAAGCCAAGAAACGAAGAACCCATCAAGTTTGTCAAATGTACAACCAATAACAAAAACGAACCTACAGAAACAAAGGAAGACAATCAGCCCCCCAGGACGAGTAAGGAAAAAGATGCCAGAACTGAATCTGTAGAACAAAGAAATAATGTGCTCGCTGCTGAAAGACGTCATCAGCATGGAAGAAATCGATTTGCACAAAGAAGACAACCATTTCCCAGGTACAAAGAATTTTTCCATGGCTATCGTTTCTACTGTTCTAACTTTGGTCACAAAGCTGTAAATTGTTCCTTAAGACTTAGACATGAGAAATTAAGATTTCAAAACAATAAATACTTCCCACAACAAAGAATGATACAACCAAGTATCAATCCTTCACAGACTGCAAATTGCCAAATTAAGTCTAGGGACATGCAACTAAGGAGGCCAAGAAATAATCAACAGTCAATGAGTAGACAACACTGCAACAACAAGTTTGACCTATTGAATAATGAGATTGAATGCTTCACCTATCATAACTTTGGACATAAATCTATTGACTGTCGGTTAAGGAACTACCAACCAGATTCGAAATCCCCTGCTGAAAATATCAAGTTTTGGAAGAAGAAGGAAAGTGACAAGTGTGGATTAGTATTGTCCGCTCAAAGAAAAACGAACCCTTGGTATATAGACAGTGGATGCTCCAAACACATGACGGGAGACAAAGGCAAGTTTCTATCTCTAAGTGAAAGCAAATCAGGAAACGTAACCTTTAGAAATGATGCTCCAGGGAAAATAAAGGGAAAAGGGATGGTGAGATTAAGTAATGGAAAAGGAAAAGCCCAAGATGTTCTACTTGTAGATGGGTTGAAACATAATCTGATCAGTGTAAGTCAAATGTGTGACAGAGGATGTGAAGTGGTGTTCACGTCCAAGGACTGCAAGATAAAATCTGTAACCTCAGGACAAGTGGTGGCCAAAGGCATAAGGACAGAAAATAATGTATATGTGTTGAAAGAAAATAGAGAAGAATTTCATTTAAGCAGACATCATGAAAGATGGTTATGGCATAGGAGACTTGGACATATAAACTTTGACCACTTAATCAAACTCAAAAAACTCGAGGCAGTAAAAGATCTTCCGAGAATATCAAAGCCCCAAGATTCAATGTGTAAACCTTGTCAAGTACGGAAGCAAAATAGGACACAATTTAATTCCAAGAGATTTACTTCAACAGAGAAACCACTCCAACTAGTTCATATGGATTTATGTGGACCATCAAGATAGGAAGGCACAGGGAAAGAAAAATACTTCATGCTGATTATCGATGAATACTCCAGACTTACTTGGGTTGCCTTTCTCAAGGAAAAGGATGAAGCATTTGAGAAGTTTAAAATATTTAAGGCTTTAACTGAGACTCAAACAGGCAAGAGGTTAAAGGCAGTAAGATCAAACCGAGGAGGAGAGCTTATGTCAAGAGACTTCAAGGAATTATGCGATGAGCATGGGATCAAGAGAGAATACACAATCCCAAGAACTCCACAACAAAATGGAGTTGTTGAGAGGCAAAACAGAACAGTGCAGGAAATGGCTAGGTCAATGATGAATGAAAATAACATTGGCCAAACCTACTGGGTAGAAGCAATACACACAACAGTCCATGTTCTTAAAAAATCTCACCTCAGACCACAAAGTGACAAGACACCTTATGAACTGTGGTTTGGGAGACCTACTTCAATTAAACACTTCAAAGTCTTTGGGAGTAAATGCTACATAAAGAATAATGATGAGAACCTCAGAAAATATGATGGTATGGCTGATGAAGGTATATTCTTAGGGTATGCTACAAATAGTAAAGGATATAGATGCTATAATAAGAGGTTGCATAAAATGGTTGATTGTATTGATGTAAAAGTTGATGAAAGAATCCCAGCAAGAGAGATTTACAGTAATTAGTCTTCTACAGAAGACACAACTAAATTTGAAGATGAACAGGTCCAAGAATCAAAAAACAAAGACTCTGAATCAGATGAAGACTCAGACACTCAGGCAGACTCAAATCAACAGTCAACTTCAAATTCCTCCTCTAGAATCATTCAAAAGAATAATCCTGCAAGTCAGATAATTGGAGAAAAAGACAAAGGTGTACAAACCAGGAGAAAGTTAATCAAAAACTATGAACAGTCTCATATAGCCTTCATATCCAAGATGGAACCCAAGAATTTTAATGAAGCCAACAAAGATGACCACTGGGTTAAAGCAATGAATGATGAACTTGATCAGATTGAGAAAAACAATACGTGGGAGATGGTTCATAGACTTGAAGAGGAAAATGTCATTGGCTCCAAATGGATCTTTAAGAATAAGTTGAATGAGCAAGGACAAGTTGTCAGGAACAAAGCAAGGTTAGTCTATAAAGGATATGCTCAGATAGAAGGACTGGATTTTGATGAAACATTTGCGCCCATAGCAAGATTAGAAGCTATCAGAATGTTTCTTGACTATGCTTGTCATAAAAGGTTTAAAGTCTATCAAATGGATGTCAAGTCATCTTTTCTAAATGGAGATTTAAGTGAAGAAGTCTATATGGAACAACCAGAGGGTTTCAAACTGTCTGATAACCTTGACTTAGTATGCAAGCTGAAGAAAGATTTATATGGGTTAAAACAAGCCCCTCGAGATTGGTATCACAGACTGGATATGTATCTCAAAGACAAAGGGTTCAAGAGAGGAACAACTGACAATAATCTATATATTAAAACAGAGGATAATAATTTGTGCATCGTATTGGTCTATGTAGATGACATCATCTTCGGATGTAATAAGGATCCATTGGTACAATGGCTTTCTTCTGCCATGGAATCTGAGTTTGAAATTTCCATGATAGGAGAACTATCATTTTTTCTTAGTCTGCAAATTACTCAGAGGTCTGAAGGGATGTTCATTTCTCAAGAAAAATATCTAAGAGAAATGTTGAAAAGGTTTCAAATGGAAGATTCTAAACCTGTGGGCACACCTATGCTTATTGGCTGCAAATTAAGCAAGGATGATGACTCACTTGATGTTGATCAGAGTTCATATAGGTCAATGATAGGCAGCCTGTTGTACATCACAACATCTCACCCAGACATAATGCATGCTGTAGGAATGGTTGGAAGATATCAATCTGCACCTAAACAGAGTCATTTACTAGCTGTCAAAAGGATATTCAGGTATTTGAAAGAAACAATGACTTATGGTTTGTGGTATCCCAGAAATCAGAATTTTCAGTTAACTGCTTATTCAGATGCAGATTGGGCAAACTGTGTTGATGAGAGAAAAATCACCAGTGAAGGAGCATTCTTCCTGGGTGACTCATTAGTAGCATGGCTTAGTAAAAAGCAAGTTTCCATTTCTTTATCAACCACAGAGGCAGAGTACATTGCTGCTACTACCTGTTACACTCAGGTATTATGGATGATTCAGACACTTGCAGACTTGGAGGTAAAATACGTTGCACCGATCCCAATTCATTGTGATAACACTAGTGCCATCAGTGTGTCTAAGAATCCTAAATTCCATTCCAAGACCAAGCATATTCCCATAAAATACCATTTTCTGAGAGGGAAAGTCACCAATCAGGTTGTTCAGGTTCAGTACATTCCAACCACAGAACAAATAGCAGACATCTTTACTAAACCCCTAGCTAAAACCCCTTTTGAATATCTCCGATAGAAGTTGGGTGTCATCTCGTTTCACACCTAAGAGAGTCCATCCTGTTAGGGGGAGTCTTGTATTGATTGCATATCTGATACCTCCTAAAAATACTGCAATAGCTCAGGAGGAGCGTGTTTTCTTTGACATTGATGTCAAAGGGGGAGAAAAGAACAGGTCTGGGTGCCTTTGTTGCCATCAATGCCAAAGGGGGAGATTGTTGGCATGTTTTACAGGCAGAGTATGCTTGTCATTGATGGCAAGTACAACAACGATGATGGCTTGAGTACATGAAGGATGTGTCAGGCGAGCACCAGAACTCTTTTGGGTAGACGCTGCAGAGCAAGCTCGACAAGATCAGAGCATGGAGCGATGGATCTCATTGAAGATTTCCCAATGAACGTTAGATATGAGCCCGAGGTCCGATCGACGTTGAATCAAGGAGAAATTACATGCTCTTTAACGAGCAAGGTGAAATGCGAAACCCCAAAAAATCACCTCAACAAAGACTCCATTTCAGAGTTTCGATTACCGGGAGATGGAGAATTCAAGAGTCAAGACTCTCCAACACATGAGTCTCGAAGTCGCGAAATGCGAAATCCTGAAACCCGAAAAAAGGCACATCACTCGGAGTGTTGGATACCGGGAGATGGAGATGTCAGAGACTCACATCATCAGAAGTCCCGAAGTGCCGAAATGTGAAAACCCGAAACAGGCGCATCACTTGGAGTGTTGGATACCGGGATTTCGGTTACCGGGAGATGGAGATGTCAGAGACTCATATCATCAGGAGTCTCGAAGTGCCAAAATGCGAAAACCCGAAATAGGCACATCGCTTGGAGTACTGGATACCGAGATTTCGGATACCAGGAGATGGAAATGACAAAGACTCTCATCATAAGGAGTCCCGAATTCACGAAACCCGAAGTCAAGAAATGATGAAGACTCCATACCGGAGTTTCGAATACCGGGAGTAGGAGGAGTCAAGAGTAAATACTCTTCATCAGAGGAGTCCCAAAATCGTGAAACCCGAAGTCGCGAAATGTCACAGATGTAGCGCACCTTTTCAGCTACCATGGCTTAATCGCTCTTAAAAGGAAACTTTAACACCACATGGTACATAACTCATATAGGTATTATATAATCCACATGCATTTAAACAAATAAACACATTCTACACAGAGTTGCTCTAATACCAAACTGTAGCGCACCTTTTCAGCTACCATGGTTTAATCGCTCTTAAAAGGAAACTTTAACACCACTTGGTACATAACTCATACATGTATTATATAATCCACATGAATTTAAACAAATAAACACATTCTACACAAAGTATTCATATGAGTTACTGCCATAATTAACAATCAATAGCATTTCATTCTAATTCATATACACAACGGAACTCATGATAACATAAATAGTAGAGTCATGAAAAACATGATTAAAACATAATCAGATACTTATCTTTTAATAGTGGTAGAATCCACCAACCAAGTGCAGGCCTTCCACGAACCTCCCAGCCTTAGACCACACTGCTCATCAGCTCAGCAGTGGGTCACCCCCAAGCTGGGACTAAGCTCCACCCCGAGACAAGGAATCCTAGGTTAGGCTGAGGTTACAGGGAAAACAACACACAACCACAGGAAGGGATTCTCTCCCAGGAACCACCCACACTCACTGCCCATAGTCCCTCATTCTCCACATGCCTGTTCCACCCCAGGAGGATACACCTTCTCTATTACCTGGACAGTCCTTCGGGTGCTAACCTCCCTTGCCTTGGGTTACAGCAACAGACCAGCCCGGAAGTCTCCGGGCTCTGTGGTAGCTACAGGGTTCCTTCCAGGAGTTATCTCCTTCCTCTGCACACTCCCTTTCCTGGAGAGAATCTCTCATAGGTCAAAAAACCCCCCACGCAGTCCAGCATTGTGTGGCCACACAACCAATGAAAAAACAAACACGACTTTTTCCACAGGCTTAGCAATGGAAAAATGGTTTAGGGTCATGGCTTCGGGAAAAATATCTCACACACAGGCTTGATCTTGGGAAGTGGATGCACACAGATTCTCTAGACACAGCACGGGATTTTTCGATTCAAACAGAGGTGAAACTGGCTCTTTCATATTCGATCACAGGTTTCTGGTTCATTACGGAGGTATACACGGGTTTTTCAGTTCAGAAGGTGTATGCGGTTTTTCTGCAAAGCTCGCGTCAATCGTACTACTCAGAGCCCATAAACCCTCAGGAAGTCCGCTCCCATCAGAGAGTGAACCCCCTTCACGGTCCACCCAAACTGTTTTATTCGCATGCACCAGGGTCGACACTTGTCACCCTGGAGACTGCATGCGTTCCACCAGCATGCATCACTTTCCTTGGTCAGGAACTCAGGATAAAAAAATATAAATGGCACATGTTCTTTTGGAATAATAATAAAATATTATTCCTAGGCTTAACCCCCCCCCCCTAGGCTAAACACTTAGCCCCTTTTCCCACCTTCCATCCCCTAATCCCTTGCCTTCTCTGTGGAAGCTCAGTCCCCCTTCACTCATTCATCGTGGTCGGTCTGCACCTGGCGGTGTTTACAATTTTATTAAATGTTTTTGCATATATACAAGTACAAAATTAGGTCCTTGGCCTCCAACCCTTAGGCTCTCTGGCCTAACAATCACATAAGCCGACCGGCCTATACAAACTTGGCTCACCAGCCTATAACACATATTTACAATTGATTTCATACATCAGATTTACAATTGGGCTTGGCCTTGGGGACATTACAATCCCCCTCCCTTATTTTTGCATTGTCCTCAGTGCAACTTACACTGTCTCTGCAAGCCTTTCAAAATTTTCAAAAAGATGCGGGTACTCTGCCCGCATAACTTCTTCATGCTCCCATGTCGCATCCTCAGGACTGTACCAGGTCCACTAGACCTTTATAAGCTCTATGGATCGATTCCGGAGTTGTTTTCTTTTCCTGTCCAATATGCGCACAAGATGCACTTGTAGGACACCTTTTGGTTCCACCTGAATCACATTCCAATCGATAACATGATTATCATCAGGTACACATTTCTTAAGCAGTGAAACATGAAACACATTATGTACAGTCATAGACGCAGGTAGTGCAATCATGTATGCAACTGGCCCAATCCTTTCCAGGATCTCAAATGGCCCAAAAAATCTTGCTGCCAATTTGGCGCAACTTCCCAACTTCAGGGAACTCTTGTTAGTCTTCACTTTCAGGAAAACATGGTCACCCACTTTGAATTCTCTATGGGTTCTGTTACTACCAGTGTAACTTTTCTGCCTATCCTGGGCAGCTTTTAGATTCTGTTTAATTTTTATCATTTGATCTTCCATCTCTTTGAGCAGCTCAGGCCCAACTACTGCTCTGTCAACTGGATTATCCTAGCTCACTGGAGTGTTGCACTTTCTTCCATAAAGTGCTTCGAGTGGGCTCATCTTCAATGATGCATGATACCCATTATTGTAGGCAAATTCTACCAAATACAGGTATTCTTCCCACCTTGATGATTTGTCCATCACATACATTCTCAGTATGTCTTCTATCACCCTGTTCACCCTCTCTGTCTGACCATCAGACTCAGGATGATACGTTGTACTAAAGTTCAGATTCGTTCTGAATCCCTTGAACAGTCCTTTCCAGAAATTCGAGGTGAATTTCGAGTCCCTATCAGACACAATTGTCTTAGGAATTCCGTGCAAGCGTGCAACTTCTTTTAAAAAGATATCAGCAACATCAGCTGCCCTGTGGGTGGTTTTCAGTGGAATAAAATGGGCGGCTTTAGTAAGCTTGTCCACCACCACCATGATTGAATCATGTTGCTTGTTAGTTCTAGGTAGTCCGGTGATAAAATCCAATGTTACCACGTTCCATTTCCACTCAGGAATGGGTAAAGGATGCAGCAACCCTGCTAGGTGTCTATGCTTAGCCTTAACCTTCTGGCACTCCATACATCTGGCGATGTATTCAACAATTTCTTTCTTCATACCCGGCAAAAAATAATGGCTTTCGACTACAGCCACAGTCTTCTGATATCCAGGATGTCCAGCATAAGCCACGTTATGCATCTCCTTTAGAATTGTTATCTTCAATTCTCGGACATCGGGTACATACACTCTGTTTTTATACAGAAGTAAACCATCAGTTCCCAAGGTGTAACTTTCCTTGGTCTATGGTCTCTCACGCTTCTGTAGCTTTGCTACAAGACTTCTGTACTGCAAATCAGTATTTGCAGCTTCCAAAATTATGTCTTTCATCTCAGTTTTGTACATGCTAATGGTTGTAGCATGTAATTCGTGCACTTTTCTGCTGAGTGCATCAGCCACCTTATTTTCTTTCACTTTGATATGCTTGATATCAAAGTCATATTCGCACAGAAACTCCATCCATCCGGTTTGCCTCGCATTTAAAGTCGGCTGATCAAATAAATACTCTAGACCGTTGTGGTCTGTTCTTAATTCGAATCTCCTTCCCATGAGGTAATGTCTCCATTTCCTCAAGGCGTGGACGATTGTTGCTAGATCTAAATCGTGAGTGACATAATTCCTTTCATTCTCTTTCATCTTTCGGGACTCATAACAAATTACAAATCCCTCTTGGTTGAGAACTCCTCCCAGCCCCTCCTTACACGCATCTGTGCACACTACGTAATCCTTATTTGGATCTGCAATATTCAGGATTGGAACACTGGTTAGTAGTTGCTTCAATCGTTGGAAGATGCTCTCACATTATTCAGTCCACTGGAACTTCTTCTCCTTCCTTTGCAAGGAAGTGATAGGGTGAGCTATCTTTGAGAATCTGGTTATAAAATTTTTGTAGTAGCCTTCCAAACCCATAAAAGATCTAACTTCCGCCACAGTCCTTGGAATTGACCATTCTCAAATGGCCTCAACCTTTTCAGGATCCACAACGATCCCTTCCTTTGATATAATGTGCCCCAAGTAATGAATCTGCCTTTGGTAAAATGAGCACTTGCTCAGTTTTGCGTACAATTGGTGTTCTCTCAACACCTGCAACACCATTCTCAGGTGTTGTTCATGTTCTTCCTCTGTCTTGGAATACACCAAGATATCGTCTAGGAAGACTATGACAAACTTGTCCAAATAATCTTTAAACACTCCATTCATTAAGCACATGAAAACAACAGGTGCATTTGTCAGTCCAAATGGCACCACTGTGAATTCATAATGACCGTACCTTGTTCTAAAGGCGGTCTTGCTAATGTCCTCATCATTTATTCTCACTTGGTGATATCCAAATATGAGATCTATTTTTGAAAATATTTTTGCATCCTTCAACTGATCAAAAAGATCATCAATCCTTGGCAGAGGGTACTTGTTCTTGACAGTGACCTTATTCAACTGCCGAAAATCAATGCACAATCTCAACGTCCCATCTTTCTTCTTCACGAATAGGACCGGGGCTCCCCAAGGTGACACGCTGGGGTGAATGTATCCCTTCTTTAGTAGCTCTTCAAGATGCAATTGCAACTCTTTCATCTCTGGCGTACTCATTCTATAAGGAGCCTTTGAAACTGGAGCTGCTCCAGGCATCAAATTTATAGAAAAATCGATGTCCCTCTTCAGAGGTAGTCCAGGTACCTCCTGAAATACATCCTTGAACTCTTTGAGTACCTCGTGATCTTCCAGATTCGAGACTACATCTCGGGATGCTTCTTCCACCCGAGATGCATATAATTGAAAACCTTTCCAGTAACATTTCTTCAGCTGCATGGCTAAGATTTCCCTAACAGCCACGGCTCTGGGAATTCCTTGGACTGTTACTGGTTTTCCCTCTTCGTTCAGGCAGGTAATCCTCTTGTTACGACAATCTAGAAGGGCATGGTGCTGGTCCAACCAGTCCATCCCAATTAAGAAATCGTATGAGCCTAAAGGAAAAATGTTCAATTCAGCCTTAGTGCTCATTCCTTTCATGTCCACTGAACAAGACTTAACCAATTCAGTGACCTTCCTCTT